>PVJX010016474.1:0-40105 GCA_004027295.1 Dolichotis patagonum | reverse complement strand
GCATAGTTTCAATTACAATAATATCAAACATAACACAATAGTATAAAGCCATGCATATAGTGAAAGAATTCCAGGGCTTTCTGAACCGAATAACAGAAAATGATAAATGGGTATTATAATATCTCATTTTTGATAAAAAAGAAAAAAATTTGTTTGAACTATCACACATATTCAAATTCCAATGAGACACAATGTGGTAAACAGAACCAACGGTAATAGAACAAAAAAAAAGCATGGTAGGACTTCTAAGAAGGATAATATTAAATCAGCAATAGCTGTCATAATGTTTTCTTCAAAACAGCTGCTCATATCATCACGTATGATATAGTCAAACAAAACAGGATAACACCATTCCAACTGATGATTTAAGACTTTCAATCTGTGTTTCTAGCCCTTGACACTTTGTTTTGTTTTTTGAGACAGGATTTTTTTTTTTTTAATTTTTGAGACAGGATCTTGCTATGCAGTTTAGGCTGGGCTTGAACTATATAGTCCAACTGGCCCTGAATTCATGGCAATCCTGCCTCTGCCTCCCTAGTGCAAGGATTACAGGCATGTACCACCTGTAATACTACTGAGATATAGTCCCAACTGTGACCCCCCCATCTGTGTTGACCATTCTGTTCCCACCCTCAGATCCAAGTCTTTCTGAAGGTGAATGTGAAGTGGGACACAAAGCGACTTGTGCCAGCACTTTGTCGCCTCTCTGTGGCCAGAGTGTGAAAGAGCACTGCTTCCTTCAGAGTCTGGCCTGAGGCTACTGCTGAGATGAGAGCATTTTGTGTCTGTGCACTCAGTTTCAGATTGTAGACTTTCCTGAACCTCAGTCTCTCCATCCATGAAGTGGGAGCAACAATGTCCAGGTGAGGAGCCAATAGATAAGGCTTGGCCATTGATGAGACTTTCTGTACTATTGTTACCGTGTGACCTTGTTACTGTTTTTCTGGAACTTGACCATTTACAAAGAAGAGAAAGGGAGAGACAGGAACAGATGTGTGGAACCACCCATTCTGTTCCAGGGAGCACTTGATTTTTATGCCTTCCAGGAGGACCTAGTGAGTGCATACTCTGGGAACTGGTCCCCATGAAAAAAATGACCAGCCCTGCTGTCAAAGAGCTCATGGTCTGGTGAAGAGCAGGGCACACAAGGCTGAAGTTAAAGTGGGCTGTATAATGTGTCCAGATGAGCGCAGAGGGGGAGCTCGGCTGGGAGTTGGTGAAGGCTAACCAGAGGCAGTGGAGTAAGGAGTGGGGCTTGTCTAGGCAAGAGGGAGCAAGAGCACTGTGGGCAGAGGGGGCCTTAGCAGCTGGTGGTTAGAGTGGGAAGAAGAGGAGACCTCGGCAGTGGGTGAGTCTGGCATGGCCTGGAGCCAGAGGGTGTCCAGGGACAGGAAGGTGACTGGAGGCTTTCAAGCCAGGAAGTGGCGTGGTGAGATCTGGATCTTCCATGGCAAAGGTACATTCGGGGGTGGAAGCAGCTGGAAGTAAAGAGGCAGCAAGGAGGCTGTTGTCAGAAACCAGCCAGATGGCGTCCCCAGAGCTTGGGATGCAGGCTGTGGTTGCTGGCTGGCTATGAGGGAGGAAGCAGAGGCTGGGAGGAGGGTGCCCTGGTTTCTGGTTTGAATACTGAGTGGGTGGTGATGCCTTCATGGATGAGGTGTTATCAGGACTTTTGTGGTCTGAATTTGCAGGAAACCCAAACTATTTGACTTACACAGGAGGAAGTTGATTGGCCTGTGTAATTCAAATGTATAAGGGTAGTTCTGGCCTCAGGCCTGGCATGATTTAGGGCCCAAATGGAAGCAGGCCCTAATTTCTCCTTTCCTAGCGTGATTCTGCTTACCTCTATGTCTGCTCAGGGTAGTGTGGTCTAGTGGTTGAGATCAAGGGTTCTAAAACAAAACGAAAGATGAAACATTTTAAGTGGCACATGCCTATAATATTAGCACTGGGGGAGGCTGGGTTTGAGGCCCATCTGGACAAATTAATGATACCCTGTCCCAAAATTAAAAAAAAAAAAAGGGTGGGGAAGGGGTTCAATGGTAGAGTGTGCCTTCCAGTTCAGTCACACCACAGTGGCACCTTGGTTCAGGAACTTAATTCGTTTTACAGTTTTGGGGAAGGTGGCTGTGTTTCTGTTTGTGTGAGGAAGATGGTCATAGTTGTGTTTGTTACCTGATGTGCAATTTGTGAACAGAAGCAAAGTTTTGTTGATCTCATTTGTTTGAGAGCCAAACTGCTGGGGCCAGGGATATAGCTCAGCAGAGGCGTCAGTGCCTGCATGGCAAGCACAAAGTCATGAGTTCAATCCCCGGTACCCCCCCCAAAAAAAAGAGAACCAAATTGTTTGCAAGTACAAGTGTTCCTAAACTGAGGTACCACTGTACCTGGATTTGAATTTTGACACCACATTTAAACTAACAATAAAATGGCCGGGTGTGGTGACACACATCTATAATCTTCAAGTTCAAGGCCAGCAAGGTCCACATGGTAAGTTCAAGGCCAACCTGAACTATGTAGTGAGAACCTGTCTCAAAAAGGAAAAGACAAAGAAAAAAATAATAAAGTTCCTAATCAAGGTCCCGAACCTCTCTTAGGGCTTAATTTCCTCATTTTCAGATTGGGGAAGTACAGGACCTGGCTTGTCTGTCTTTTATTGGGATGGAAAGAGACTGACACATGCAGAGTGCAAGTGCACAGTACATGTCAGTGTTACTGGTCTCAGTCTCAGCATGGACATTGGCTTCAGGTCTATCAGGAAAGAGGTGCTGGGGGGACACCCCCAACTACAGGGGCCAACTCAAAGGTACAATTCCTCATCATACCTGTACTTTTCCAGTCCTGGAGCAAACAGGTGCTAGATGGCCATTAACCAACCCATAGCTGCTGCAGAGGGGACACAGGCAGGGGGCGGCCAAGGAAAGCAGCTCTGGTGCATTGAATTTGAGGCATGACAGGAATGTCCCAGGGGAGCTGTTAGGTGGACAAGTAGTTTAGAGGGCTGGAGCTCAGCAGAGGGGTTCTGGACCATGATGTTGCAGGAGACGAAAGCGTGGAATGGATCAGGGTGGTAGGGCAGCAGCCTGGGGCCTGACCTATTTGACTACCACTTAAATAAAGGTGGAGCAGGGGTAAGGCTGACAAGGAGATGGACGAAGCCAGGGGTGGGTTCCCAGTGAGTTGGGGGGGAGAGGGTTTCAGAAACAGGTTGGTCAGGAGTATTAGAGTCCCCAGCAGTTCTGGGATGGTGGGAAAGGGCCCGCGTTTGGGTTCCTTGGAGAAGCTAGTACCTGAGCTACACACCGTTACGGCTCTCAGCTCAACCTCAGAGAAAGGAGCCCTCATGCAGGAGAAAGTGGTAACACGGTCCTCCAGGGCTGAAAAACCCATTGTGGGCAGAAGAATGGATTTATTTTCTTTATAGTACTGCCCTTTGTATTGTGCTAATGCTACACCATGCACTTGTCTCACCTAGGCAAAGTAAAAGCCGAAACCAGAAGAAAAAGGTACGGCCTCCTACTGCCTGGCCGCCAGCCTTCCCTTGCAGTCGGAGAGGCTACAGCCATGTATCCCACTGATGTGGCTCCTCTGTCTGTCTGTCCACTGTGTTCTGCTCAGGACCCTCTCCCCCATACACACACGCCTTTGAGAACCCTATGTCATATGCTGTACCTGACACCCACTCCTGTTCCTTCAGCCTGCTCAGGCAGACGTATTTGTTAGGGTCACTTGACATGTGGCCTCTGCTTCCTCCCTGTCTCTCAGACCCTTCCTGCCCCTTCCATTTTAGATTCCATGATCGTTCTTTTGCCCATGTCCTAACTTCACTTCCCCGTAGAACTACCCTTGTAAAACCTGAGCCGTGCAGTGTTCTGTTCTTTGACCTTGCACTCTAGGCAGATTGATGTTTGTAGGAATGGTCACGTAGGCCCCTGGGACCCTTGCCACTGCTTGGCCATGGTGCCAGCAGCTCTCTGTCTTCTCAGCTGTCTTCCTTCAAGCTTTTCCCAGGCTCAGACCCTGAGCATCCTGCCCCCTAGAGCTCTGCTCAGACCCTTACCTCCTGCTTGTTAGAGAAAAGAGAAGCCAGTGAGGAGGGCTGTGCTCCCACCTCTGCACCCCTCCTACCCCAGTGTGCCCTCTTAGCATCCTCCCGCACTCTGCGTCTTTAATGGCTTCTCTGCTGGCTCTAGCATCAAAACACACTCAGGTTTCTTCTGTCTTAAAATAGCTTCCTTTTGCCCCCACTCCCTCCTCCAGTTACTCTCCTATCGCCAAGCTTTTCAGAGGAGCTGCCTTGCTTGCCACCCCTATTTATTGGCCTTCAACTTGTCTCTTGGTCCTCCCCAGCCTGGCCTCCACCCCTCTCCACCCAATCACCAAAGCCTAAGGCAGCTTTTCAACCCTTGTCTTAGTCTCTCTTGGCCACTTCTGCTGTGCTGACCTGTCCATCATCCTTGCAATGCTCCCCCTGGCTTCTGTGAGGTGACACGGAGAGGAGAGGATGAGATCGTGGACTCCAGAAAACCACCAGCGCCTCAAGCCTAGGAGCGCTACTTACCTCACAGCCTCTGCTCTCTCTATGGTCAGGAGTAGGAGGCTGTAATAACGCATTCAGTGGGACTCAGATGATGAGATGTGTGCTTTTGAGTCTGGGCACCTGACCTCGAGCCCTGCCTGGGTTTAGTCCGGGTTCCCCAGCTGTTAGTTTGTGTCCCGGGGAGTCTTGGTTTGCCTCCTGCCTGCCTTTCCTCTCTTCCTCCCAGCACTTCTGCCCAGGTCCTCGGGGCTCTGCCCAGATCCACCTCCTTGCCTGCCTCTTTCTGGCACTGGGATGGTCCTGTCTGTGCCTGCAGCTCTGAAGTCAGCAGGTTGCCTGGCCTGGCCCTTGAGTGTCCACTCTGCAGAGCCCTGCAGAGCAGGGTGCTGGAGTGGAGAACAGTGAGATCCCTTCCCTGAGGAGCCCTGTGTTCTGGTGCCAGGGGATATTCGATGGACCTATAAAAGAAGACATGAGGTAATTGCAGGTAATGGCTGTGCTACAGATATGTCTCTGGGGAGGTGACATTTGAGTCGAGACCTGAACAGTGAGGAGGATCTGGCCAGGCAAGGGCTGGGGCACGGTGTTCTCGCCAGAGGCAAGGCGCGTGAAAAGGCCCTCAGCGGGAATGAGTTTGTCGAGTCTGAAGGGTGGAAAGGAGGTTAGTGTGGCAGGCCTTGTAGAGTGGAAGGGAGAGTGGCGTGTACATAGCAGAGTGGAAGACAGCCAGGGCAGTGTGATCATGGTGCTGGCTTGGTTCCAAGTATGCCTTCTTCCCCAAGGAACCCCGAGGAAGTGTTTTCTTGCTCCCAGTGAGTGTGGCCACCTGCATAACAGCTGTCCCTGATTTTCCTCGCCACTCTTTCACAGCTAGTCCATCACCAAATATGGTCCATGCTACCTCTCAGAGGGCTTTGCACCCTCTCTGCCCTGGCCTCCTCTCTCACTTGGTTCCCTTTGGTGCTTCAGGGCCACCCATTCTTCACTGTCATCATGGCGATCTTTGAAAAGGGAGTTGCAGCTGGATGGGCTTGTGTTCCCTGCAGGTAGGAGGTTGAAGCAGGAGGAGCTGGCAGTTGGAGCAACTCAGTGAGTTCAAGGCCAGCCTGGACTACAAAGCAAAAACTTAGCGGGGAGGGGGGTGAGAGAAGGAGAGAATGAAAGAGAATGAATTTGTCAAGCCACTTCCCTGTGTAATATCTGTTGCTCTCTTAAATCCTCCTGCGGTCCCTAAGTTGTAGCCCTCCTGGGTTTCTGCTCCTTTGCCTGCATCTCTTGCCATTATCACACTGTCCTGTTGTCTCATATCCTCTAGGCCTTGGAAAATGCTGTTCCTACCCCATTACCCATTTCCTCTTTTAGGTGTGAGAAGTTCTTTCCTCAGGGAAACTCTCCCGATCCCCTGCAGCGAGCATCCAGTCATGTGTTCCCATAGCAACCTGGGACCATCCTCCTGGAGGCTCCCTTTGAGTGTTTAGTTGTACATGGAGTGTCTTTTCTCTGAAGTTATGCTCGACCCATGAGACTAGGACTTATGACTGTATTTGTTCACTGGCTTGGCCCAGAAGTTGCTCAATAAATAAGTGTTGATTAAATGAACAGTTGACTTCTCTTTATTTCTTTGTCTTTTTTTGAGACAAGGTCTCATTATGCAGTTTAGGCTGACCTTGTGCTCACTTTGTAGCCCAAGCTAGTCTCAAACTCACAACAACCCTCCCACTTCAGCATCCTGAGTGCAGGGATTACAGTCATGTGCCACCATGCTCAGCCCAACTTCTTTTTTAAATAATTAAAAATTCTTCATAAGATCTATAAGTACCTAAATACAATCTAGTTTTTAAAATAAAAAATAATATGTGCATAGTTATATTTGTAAGTATGTTAAAAGCTGTATAATGAGAAATATTAAGGGACAAATCCAAGCTCCAATGAAAACACTTCCTGGAATTTCCATAGCTCACTGAGAATCAAAACCCACCGGTTTTTTCGTGTATTATTCTGTATCCACATTTTCTGCATCTGATTGGATCCCTAGATTTCACTTCATTTTCTCCACAGATACTTAACATTAGCTGTTGCTTTGGAAGTCAAATGTCCTTTTAGGTGTCCATTGTTAATTCCTAGGTAGTGCTGAGCCAGTTGGCTTTTACAGGAGGTTGGAGATATGTCTTCTGGTTTGCTAGCACCTTGCAGCTGGCTCAGCCCTCTTACACACTGACCGTCACCCCACAAGATGAGACCTGGGCTTGCTGAGGTTCTCATAGCCTGTCCTACTTCAGCTTAGGACCCCTTCCTGTTCCTTCTCCCCATGTGGCTCCTCTGGCCCTTGGTGGGGGAGCAGGATGCTGCTCTGGGGGACAGGTTTTGGATTCTTTCTTTGACTAGTGTTCTTACTGCTTGGATTATGACTATTTCTGGCTTCTTTAGGAGACATGACACTTCTGATAGCCAGGTTTGGGTCCAACCTCAAAGCCAGCTCAGGTGGGCCAGTTCCAGGTGATGCCAAAGCCAACATTGTGGGGTTTAGGGGAGTACCCTGAAGGTGAGTGCTGTGCTATTTTTCCCCCCTTGGGTTCTAAGGATTGAATTCAGGGTCCACACACTGAATGACCTCCCCAGAGCTTCCTCTTCAACTTTTGAAAAAAGTTTCTATTTTGAGAGAGGGTCTTGTTAATGCATTAAGCTGCCCACGCTGGGCTTGAGCTTGCGGTTCAGGCCTGTGCCACCATGCTCTGCTCAGTGTTGCAGTTTGAATGTCCTCACTGAAACTCATGGTATATTATTATTTATTCTGATTATTATTTTGGTACTAGAGATCTAATACAGGACTTCTCTACCACTGAGTTATATCCCCAGCCCTTTTTTGTTTCTTGAGATAGGGTTTCACTAAGTTACTTAGGCTGGGCTTGCACTTTTGATGATCTGCCTCAACCTCCTGAGGTAACTGGTCTCATGTTGAAATTTAATCCCTATTATGAAGAATTAAGAAGGCAGAAACTTAATGCAACTATAACTTCTGGAGATGAGGGCTGGGGATTTAGCTCAGAGGCTTAAGCACCTGCCTTGCAAGCATGTAGTTGTGAGTTCAATCCCCAGTACCAATAAAAAAAATAAAAAAAATAAAAAAACTTCTGGAGATGAGATGTCTGGGAGGTAAAGTTGAATGAGGCCATAATGGTGGGGTCCTAATCTAATGGGACTATGACTTTATAAGACGAGGAGGAAGCTGGGCCCATTGATGGTGATGCATGCCTGTAATTCCAGCACTTGGAAGGCTGAGGCAGGAGGATTGCTGTGACTTCAAGGCTAGCCTGGGTTACACAGTGAGAAAGATTAGGATTTTTAGTGGCCCATGTCTGTAATCTCAGGAATCTGAGGTTGATGCAAGAGGATGGGCAAGTTTGAGCCCAGCCTGAGCAATTCAGTGAGCCGTATCTAAAAATAAGTAAATTAAATTTAAAAAAGAAGACGAGACTTGAGCTAGGACATTCTATCTGGCCATCTTCTCGCTTTGGGACTCTGCAGAGTATCTACCAGCAGGAATGTCCTTACCACATATGGCTGCCTGATCTTGAACAACTCAGCCTTTAGAACAGTGAGTCACACAAATCTTTAACTTTTTTAAGTTCTTCATTCTGTGGTATTAAGTTACAGTGACAGAAAGTAGACCAAGACAAGGGGCATATTGTTGGAGGGTTCCCCCAGCCTCACGGGAGATTCCTAGGAGCAGAGAGGGGCAGGCGACCCGCAGCCAGGCACCACGTCTGCTGTGGATATCCAGGCATGCTGCACTTCACTCATTCACTCATGCAGTCTACCGTGCTTTAAAGCACCTAGCATGTGCTGGCTTCTGCTCCAGGCCTGCGGGTGTAGCAGTGAGCGAAACGGCCAGGAACTCCTACCCCTGTGCTGCTTGCATTCTTGTGAAGTGGATTAGGTGATGAATTGTGTGTATAATTTAACATAGATACAGCAGATGGTGCATTGGTGCCCAGGACTGCTGCAACAAATGACTACACAGCAGCATTGATTCGCTCACATTTCTCTAGCATAGAAGTCCCAAATCCAGGTACCATCGGGTCCATGCTCCCTCTCAAACCTGGTGGGGAATCTTTTCTTGCCTCTTAGTAGCTTCTGGTGGTGGCAGCAATATTTGGTGTCTCTGTCTGCAAGTGTCTTCCTTCTTGCAGAGATGGTAGTTTTGGATTTAGGGGCCTACTCCATTCCAGTCTGGTATGACCTCATCTTTATTTAACTAATGACTTCTAAACTGGGTGTGGTGGCACACACTTATAATTCTAGAACTCTGGGAGGCTAAGGCAGGAGGATCATTGTCCTACCTGGGCAATGTAGTGCCTGATTCAGAGCCTGTCTCAAAGTAAAACATAAAAAAGGACTGGGAATGTAGCTCACTGTGAAGGCCCAGCACTGGAAACTGAAAACAACAGTAACAACAACAAAACTAACTAATTGCTTCTGTAGTGACACTATTTCCAGACCAAGTCACATTCTGAAGTGCTGGGGGTTAGAGCTTCAACTTGGCTTTTTTTAGAAGGAGAATCACGCACAGCTCAACTTGTCATAGACAGGAATCAGTGCTGTGGAGAAAGTAAGCCAGGGAAGGTGCACAAAAGTGCAGGGAAAAGGCTGAAGCTTTAAGGGGGTCCTCAGGGAAGGCGCAGGGAGAAGGTGACATTTGAGCCACAACCTGTGAGCAAGCAGAGGAGCGAGTTGGGGGAAGCACCCCACACCACGAAGCAAGTGCCAGTCCACCAGTCCACCAGTGGCCTGGTTTGGGGAAGGAGCAGGAAGCTGGGTGCAGGGGGTGGGGGTCACTTGCAAGGTCCACAGTGTGAAGATACAGAGCCTGAGGCATGCAGGATGCGGAGACCCTGCAGCCCCTGCCTGGTGGGGAGAGTGAGTGAGAGGCTGCTGGCCGGGGATGGACCGTGCATGTACCTGTTCTTTTGAGGCTCTGAAGACTGCTCTACCTAAGCCAGAGAGAGAGGTGGAAATGAGGTTAGATGGGCTCCTTTGTGCCCGGGAGAGAGGAAAGATGGGGTGCCCAGACTCACAGGCTCTTGGGCCCAGTGTCTGCCGGCTGTGGTCCCCTTGTGCAAGAGGCCGGAGATGGCCGGCAAGTGGGGCAGCCTCTTACACGCTGTCCCATTCTTGCTGCCTTTCTCTACTGGCCTCAGACACACTGAACTTCACTGGATCCCAAGGTGTCTTTTAGGGAAGGTTCAAGCTGGCTCCTGGAGCCCTGAGTAATGACTTCGCTTCATCTCGATTACAGAAGGTTCCCTGATGTGCTGGCCCCACTCTCCCTCTACACGGTTCGCCTCTGTCTCCATTCTGTGTGCACATCTGCTTCAGGTGCCCATGGATGGCCGGAACCTCAGCCCGGTGCTCCGCTGTTTCCCAGGCAGAGCTCCCTGATTCCAACTCCAGCTCTGCCTTCCTCCATCAGGCCTCGCCTGTCCTCCACAGCAGCCCAGACCCTGCACCCCGTGAGAACCTCTGTTCATTGGCCGTTGACAGTTCATGCAGCCCCTCCTGTTTTTTTTTTTTTGGTACCGGGGATTGAACTAATGACCTTGCACTTGCCAGGCAGGTGCTTAAGCCACTGAGCTAAATCCCCAGCCGCCCCTCCTGTTTTCATGACTTTGAAGCCATTTCTTGCAAAACAACCAGGCTCAACATGCATTTGTCTCCTTCTTGGACTGGTTTTAGAGATAAGAACCATCAGATTAGCTGGAAACTTCTCTGTTTGAGCCATCTGCTCAAATGCCAGTTCCATTAGGAGAAGAGTATTATTCACTGCACACACAGGACCATTAGAAAATGTGTTTTTGAATAGATGGCATTGCCTTTTAAATTTCTTCTTTAATTACAGGGGAGAGAGGAGGGGGAACTAGAAACACATAGCACTTTAGTTTTCTCAGGCACAAGCATGTGTCACCTCCCTGAATCTGCTAGAACCTGGGAGGGGGGCATGGGATGTGATCATGTGATAAGCTGCTGGCATGGTCAGAAGAGTTAGAGAAGTAACAGCAGCATTTAAGGCGGATGCTCGGTAGATTGGCAGATACGGTCGTGCTCATTTTTTCGATTTAGCATTAATGAAGTTTTCTGAGGAAAGCAAATAATTCCAAAATGTTTCCAATATTGTCAGTTCTTCAGACTCCACTCTTCATGAACTTGCAAAAAAAAAAAAAAGCTATTTTTCCAGGTGTGCTAGCAAGGCAGAGAGGGGCACAACTGTGCCACTGTGAAAATGTGCTGTGGGCCTGGGAAGGTCTTGAAGGTTATGGAAATGTTGGGAGTGCAGTCAACCACTTCAAAGGCACAGGTGGCTGCTAAATGGAACAGTTTGCTGCCTGTTAGTTCCCAATTGCTAATGTATCTTTTTGTTTAAAATGTCTTTATCACATACCAAATGTTACAGGAACTGTAGGGGAAATGAACTAAAAGTAGAAACAATATTTCATCATTTGTCATTTGAGCCATGATGAATATTTAAAAACCATTTGGTAGGAAGCGGGATGGGGGGGGATTGTCTTCCCGCCCCCTCTGCAAGGGTAAGGCAGTGTTTCTTCAAGGGGGTTCCATCTCCTGTGGCCCTGAGGGGCCCTAATGGGTGTTATATGACAAAGGGATCTAGGGTCTAATCAGTTGGGGAGAGGGTTGTGTTAAACAAGCTTCTTTATTGCAGTTCATCTTATACTGGGGATAGAATCTGAGGCCTGCATACTAAGTTACCTCCTGCTTCTTTTAATTTAAAGTATGAGGCAGGGTCTCACCATGTTGCTAAGTTGCCCAGGCTGAGCTGGTACTTTCTGCCTCAGCTTCCCACCTAACCCTGGCCATTGTAGTTCTTTTAGGGAACAATGATATGCTGATACTATGAAGAATATAAGAGAGGCTAAAGTCAGGCATGGTAGGGCATACTATAATCTCAGTACCTGGAAGGCTGAGGCAAGAGGATTGCCTTCAGGTCAAGGCCAGCCTGGGCTACATAGTGAGACTGTCTCAAAAAATCTCTGCCCCCCCCAAAAAAAACAAAAAAGAAAAAAGAGAAACCAAAGAGGGAGGATTGCTTGAGCCCAGCCTGGGCAATACAGGAGCATGACCAGAGAGAGAGAGAGACAGGGGTGGGGGAGAGGGGGAGAGGGAAAGAGAGGAGACAGAGAGAGAGGGAGAGAGGAGAAAGGGCGAGAAGGAGAGAGAGAGAGATATGTTGGGGTTCAAATCCAGGTTCTTGAGCCTGCTAGGCAAGTGTTCCACACCTTCACTTTTTTTTTTTTAAAGGAACTTCTCATGGGGCCACCATTCTAAAAGACATGCTTTGACAAATGTGCTAAAACCTGTCTCTCTGTCTCTCTCATCTCAGTTCAGGCTGGCCTTAAACTCACTGGTAGCCCAGATTAGCTTCAAACTTGTGAATATCCTCTTGCCTCAGTCTTCTGAATGCTGGTGTTACAAGTCTGTGCCACCACACCCAACTTTAAAACTTTTCTCTTTGAAAGAGAAGAAAATTTTAGAAAAATTAGATCATGCCACTTCAGATAGGACACTTTCCTTTTTTTTGGTCAGAACAACAGTATAAAACTAATTTTATTTCCAAAGCTTATAATGCCACGTTGCTAAATTTAAATTTACTTTTTTCCCCAAAGAGTGATTTAAAAAAAAATTTCCAAACTACAATTTAATGTGAAATGAACTTCTATGTGGAGCAATAGCCAAATATGTTCAAAGAATTTTATGCAGAATGCAAATGTCCCACAGTTTCATTTTTGCCACAATGTATTTTATCCAAAGTTTGCTGTACTCCATGGTTGCAATCTTTTAGAACTTTCAGTGATAGCAGACAGCTTGCTATGTCAGGAATACCATAGGTTTGCCACCACTGCTATGGACCCTCTGGCTTCCCTTCCGCAGGGCTGTCCCAGAGGAAACCCATTCCTCACGGAGCTGTGCTGTGTGTTGTGGCGTGGCCAGTCACTGTGATAGTCCAGTGACCTTGCTGCCTGAAATGAACCGACGCGGAGCCAAGGGTCAGTGGCCTAGGCTTGTTGGCTGAGGTGCAGGGATTAGGGGCCAAGGCGAGGGCACCTGAAGTCCTGATTTGCGGCTCTCCGGGAAGCTGGCTGCATTTGCAGACTGACTGGTAATGTTTTACTAAGTTAATCTGAGCTTACTTCTGTACAGCTTATCACATTATGTTTTCTGATGTTCAGTTTCTGAGTTGTGACACTGGCTTCTGTGGTTATGGCTGGGGGTTGGCATGTTGACTCATGTTGTAATAGAAATGAACAGATTCATTATGGAGCTATTTTATTACAAAACTAGGGGTGCTTTTGAACTTGAGAATTTCTCACCAAGCTTTTTTCTTGAAATTCACCCTGGAGGCCTCACCCAGACATGTTCAGGAAACTTGGGCCTCTGTCACCTCCGGGAATGCTGGTCACGTTGGCTTGGCCTCCCAGGGTACCACCAACCCTGAACATGGCCTGCTTGTCTTCCCCACTCTTCCCTGCTTGGACTCTGCACCCTGCCTTGGGCAGCTGGTTTCCTGACTGAACATCTCTGTCATCAGTCAGTGCTGGTCCTCTGTAGGTGCGTGTGGGGCAGGGGGGTTGTTAACCCTGTCCCAGAGAGACTGGACCAGGAAGAAGGAAGGGAAGTGCTTGTTTTAAACACAAAACATTCAGTAATTAGGACTATTTGAATGCAGTATTTGATAAAATATAAATTAATGCACAAATACCCTCACAGTGAACCAATATCAAAGCTATAGATCAAGGTGGGGCCTGGCCTTGCCCCACTTGCCTTGGCTTGAGCCCAGCCCATGGGTCTTTATGCACTATTTTCCCTGGATGACCATGTCCATCTCAGGTTTCAGTTTTTCTTTCCTTTTTTGGGGGATGGGGATGGGGGTGGGGAGACGGTCTCATTATAAAGTCCAGATGACCAGGTCAGCCTTGAACTCATTATATAGCCCAGGCTGGCCTCAAACTTGAGATCCTCCTGCTTCAGTCTCCTGAGTGCCCATGTTTTAGTTTTCTAATGCTGCGTAATAAATCAACCCTGAACATAGGGACTTGTGACTTGATTTGCCTGTGGTTCTGCAGTCATGATTCTGGGCAGGGTTCTGGGAGGGTACCGGGTGGCCACAGTAGGGCTGGAAGAACCAAGGTATTTTTACTCCCATGCTAGAACCTCTGCTGGGAGACTGGAGTAGCTGAGTATCTTTCTTCCTGTCCCCTGAATTTCTCTTTTTATAGCCTACACCAGTGGTAATGAACACATACCGCAGCAGACTATCATTGAGAGGTCTAAAAGGTGTGCCATTACTGGCTTCCAATGAGCTTCCTCAGGTGGGGCTTGGTTCCAGGAAGTCACACTGTGTCACTTCTGCTTCAGTACATTGGTCAAACAAGTGACAAGCCAGCCTAGATTCAAGGACGGAACATAGACTGCACCAATTTTCCCTTTCTTCTCATTCCCTTTCCTTTTCCTTTTCTTTTTCCCTCCCTTTCCCTTCCCTTCCCCGCCCTGGCCCGCCCCACCCTGCCCTGCCCTGCTCTTCTCTGCCCTCCTCCCTCCCTCTTTCTGGAGACAGCATCTCACTATGCAATTCAGACTGGCCTCAAACTTACAGGGATCCTCCTGCCTCAGCCTCCTAAGTGCTAGGATTATAAACATGTGCTACCATGCCCCAATCTACCTATCGATCTATCTGTTTATCTATCTTTCTTTCTTTTTTTATTTTAAAAGGGAGTAAAATGAAACACAACAAAACAACAGAACGGGACATAAGAAAGCATCAATTTCAAAGCTAGACAACCAGAGATCTTCACTATCTGTCATATTGTCTCTTGTTTTCTTCCAAATGGTTGTCCTTACTTTGCATATGGGGAGCTCATACTAAATAACATAGCCAATCTTTTCACAAGATGTGTAGTTCACTGGCTCCCACTTGCTAAGCAGGGGGGAGGAGGAGAGGGGGGAGCACGGGACAGGGGACAGGACACATGAGATGTCTGATTCTCAGCCCACAGGCAGGCAGGATCACAGCTGCCCCCCAGAGAGGGGAGGAGCTCCTTGTTCTCTCAGCACCCCGAGTCAACCGCATGGTGCAGGTCCCGAGGCTCCAGGGTCTCTCCCCTGCAGGCCCCCCAAAGTCCGCCACACTCACCTGCTATTTCTTTCTGATGAATTGACCATTCCATTTCCAAAGTTCTGAAATGGCCAACAGACCACAGAAAGAATTCTCTTTAGGCTCCTGTTTGAAACCAGCAGCTACAGCAATCTGCTGGCCTTGCTTCAGGGCCATCTTTTCTTTTCTTTTCTTTTTTCTTTTCTTTCTTCTTTTCTTTTCTTTTCTTTCTTCTCTCTCTCCCCCTCTTCCTCCTTTCTTTCCCCACTTTCTTTCCTTCTCTTCCGCCTTTTTTTGTGATACTATAATCAGGGATTGGCCTAGTCTCCAGTCTCCTAGAATGAGTTACAGTGAAGGTTTAAATAAAAATAGACAAGTGGTATGGTTTTTGGGAAATCTAGGAAGGGTCTCTCTGGGAGTAAACCTGAGCTTTCCAGATCACTTGTATTTCTTTGGTTTTCGCAGGTTTGGGGTGTGTGTGTACAGGAATAGGAGAGTATGAAAGCCCAGAGCCCTGGAAGTTAGAACAAAGGCAGCAAATTTTGCTAATTAAGAGACCTATTTGCACTATCAGTTGACAGTTTCATTGCTTCTGAATAGGGAGTATCAGCTCTGGTGTCCTTTTGACTTCAGAGCACTGTGTTCACACACGAGCTTTTCCAACAAAGCTAGAGGTTCCTTGTAGTCAGCAGTTTAACCCTGACATAGTCTGGTTCCCAACAGTACTAGGTACTAGGGTTCCCAGGGCTTTCACAATAATCTACACTAATCTATATCCCTAGCACCCTTTAAATTTTAGTTTGACACACGGTCTAAGTCTTTAAGTTGCTCAGGCTGTGCTCAAATTTGGAATCCTCCTGCCTCAGTCTCCCAGAGTGCTGGGGAGTGCTCCATGACATTTGGTTTAATAAAGTTCTTTTCCTTATAAGTTACCCAGTCTGTGGTATTTTGTTATAGCCCAGAAAATGGACTAAGGAAGATGGCTAAGCCACCTTGGATGACTCACAGGAGGAAATTTGGGCTCAGTGTTTTCAGGTCTGACTTTTCTTTTCTTTTTTCTTTTCCTTTTTTTTTTTTCTTTTGGTACTGGGAATCGAACTCAGGGCTTTGTGCTTGCCAGGCAGATACTGTACCACTGAGCTACATTCCTGACCTCCGGTTTTCAAAAGGAGATGGAAATCTAGATTTTTGCATACATTCTGCCAATTTTATGTTTATTTATTTATTTTTGAGGTAGGGTCTTTCTATGTAGTTGGGCTGGCTTTGGACTTGCTATGTAGCCCAGGCTGGCCTTGAAGTCACGGTGTTCCTCCTCCCTCAGCCTCCTGACTACAGTCATTACAAGTATGTGTGAACATGCCCAGCATCTACCTATTTTATTTTATTTTTTATCTATCAATTTTAAAATGTAAACTCTAGTAGGAAGAAAAATGATGTGAGGCAATCCAAACTTCCGTTTGTGCCTGGGAGATGACAGACGGCTACCAGCTGTGGCCTCTGACGACTTCTAGGTCTGTCCCCAGACTTCTCTCTCCACCGAACGTCAGCATTTGGTTTGGAATGGCCTTCCAGAACTGCACTCACCACCTGCTCCACGCTGCTTGGTCCCGTGTTTCTGTTCTCCACGATGAGGCAGGAAGCATCCCATCAGCTGGGTTAGACATCTGGGCCCTCTGGGGGCCCTGCCTTTCCTCCCCACCTTTAGCCGGGCTCCGTGGCTTCCCGGCTCTGGTTATTGCGTGCCTCCTCTGTAGTCACTTCCCTTGGGTTTCAGGCCCTTGGCCTTCATTGCCTGGCCTGTTTCCGTAGTCCCTTCACTACAGCCTCCAGTCTCCTCTCTTTCCATCTTCCTTGAGGGTTCTGCTGTCAGATGCTATAACCACTAGTCGCTGTGGCTTTAAGACATTTAAATTGATCAAAATTAAATAAAATGGCAAAATCAGTCCCTTAGTCTTACTAGCTACATTTTTGAGCGTCCGTGTTGGTCAGCACCAGCGCAGATGGTTTCCCTCACTGCAGAGATCTGTGTTGGAAAGGGTTGCCCAGTGATCAGTTTATTTCCCCAGCCCCTCTCTGGATGTCATTTCTCTCTGAAAGTCTGCTAGCCTCAGTCACATCCCCACCTCACCTCTCCAGCTACACCTCCCATCTTGTTGCCAAACCACACCAGTTCCTGAGATTCCTGACCCTGCGGATTCTCCTACCTGTGTACTTGGGTGCCATCTGTCAAGCAGTCGAGGGAACCTCTCTGCCCTCCTCTGTCCACCTCTCCCTCGGTTCTAGCACTGCACTTGGCCGGGGGTTTGCTGGCCTCCGCCCAGGACCCTGGCGGGCTGCATCACATGCATAGCACCTAGGCAGAGCTTTGCTGCAGCGCTCCTCACCCTGTAGCTAATGTGCCTGCCTCTTTGTTTTCTTCTGCCTGTGCTCCTCACAGGATGGAGGTGGGGAGATGTCAGGGACTACATTTTGAGAAGTGTCCCAGGCTTAGCAGCAAGCTTTCATTTGCCAGGAAACACCTCGCTCACATGGCACGGAACTCTATCCTCCCAACTGGCTGGCTAGTGCCTAGGAGCGGCATGCAGGCTGGTTAGAGCCTTAGGGGGGCCGTCCGTGGACTTCTCCTGCAGTCAGGCATGATGCCCTGTCCAGTTGCTGCTGGCGCCCCCGTGTGGTGTACGGAGCACAGCGCACCCAGGGCTCTGGCTTCCGGTTCAGGTTCCTAGAGGGAGGTATGCTGCTTTGGGAGCCTGTCCTAGGAGGGCGCGGAAGTGACTAAGAAGCACACAGTAAAGGTCCTCTGGGTCCAGATAGGGTCACAGACGCATCTTGGCTGCAAAACTGTGGCCGGAATGATCTTGTACGCGCTGCCTGGATCCATAGAGCAATCAGTTCCCTACAAAGCCCATGGGCTGCTTGCGCCAGAGTGTACCCCTGAAATAAAACTGGAAAAGTGACCCACCACCTTTCCCAAGAAGGAGTAGTGGTTGCTGGGGAGCCATTTGAGGGCTACTGCAGCCCTCTAGATAAGTACCCTCCCCCATCTAGGAGTGGGTGAAAATCAGAAGAGCACCCCAGCCTCTCCTCCATCCACAGAGACAGCCTCTGTCTACTGTTGCTAAATGGAGAAGTCTGACTGTCCCGCCTCCCCTGGCCTCTGTCTCCATAGAGCTCCTGTCCTCCAAGTGGGACCTGGAGGAGGTTGGACCTGTGGCGTGTAATGCATCCCTTACAGGGATCCCTGCCATGGTCCCTTTTCTGTGCAGTGGGGTGGGAGGGGGACCTGTTCCCGCATGCACATCCTTCCCATCCTCTCCTAGGCATTCCGGAAGTGGGGTAAGGGGTTGGGGGGTGCTCTGCTCTTTACAGGGGAGCTCTGAATCAAAGAAATCCAGGCCTAATCCCTTTTCTCGTCTTGATTCCAGTAAGCCCTGGGGACTGGGAAGTGAGGAAGTACTCTGGACAGAATAACGGGACCTCTGGATCCAGACTGGTGCCTTGCAGATGTGGAAAGCTTTTCTCCGTCTCATTAGTTTGAGCTCTTCCCCGGAGGCAATGCTCAGCTAACAACCAGGCCAGAGCCGGCTGAGAAGGAACTGGTGGGTCTTTAGTGCCCTCTACTGGGTGTCTTGAAAAGGGACCGATTTCGAGGATTCGTTGTAACTGGAACTCCAAGCTCCCTTCCTCAGTGCCCCTGAAGGCAGGAAGCAAGGAAGTACCCCTCCGTTCCAGGCCCTGCGCCGTTACTTAGGGCCGCAGGACTCAGACCTGAGGCTTGTTACAAGGGTGCTGGAGCAGAATCGTTTCCTGAGTGGAGTGGAAGCTGGTGGGAGAAGGGGTTGGTGGGACCGACCCCTGGGGAGCAGAGGCAAGTGGGAAATCTCTCTCTTGGAAAGATCCAATTTTGAGGTACATTTCATGTGAAAGGCACAGGAAAGTCCAGGTCGATTGGGAGTTCCTTTCTTCTCAGAAGGATTAATTCCTTCTTGAAATTGCTCTGACACTTCAGTAATGAAATATGCATACGTGAGAAAGGTGTCTTTGGGGAAGGTTCAAGGGATAGGATGATGAAGGGAGCCCCAGGTGCTCCATTTCCACTTTCCAGAAGAGAGGACATCAGCCTGCTGAGAAGCTGCAAGGTTTATGGGTACAATTTACCTTTGCTCTAGGGGCAGCAGAGAAACAGCAGCAGAAATAAACCAAAGGGTGCTTGCTGGAGACAGGGAGCTGTGTCTTCTGGTGGCACCCAGAGAGTAGGGAGTTGAGAAGGGGACAGGTGCAGTGGTCGCCTGCTCTGTTGTTCACTGGTGCTGAGTGCAGTGTGTGGACTCGGCCCCACGGCCTCCTCCCTCTCAGTGCCTCTTGGTGCTGTGGACACCTAAAAGCAAATGCCACCCTGCTGTAGCAGTGGAGTGTGCTGGGTTCCCAAACAGATGTGCTTGTGCATGGTGGGGTGCTGGTGCTATGGGGGACACCATTTCCTACTCCATCTCCACTGACCAGCAAACTCGGGCCTCTGCACTGTGTTCTAGTGTCTGGTTGTGAGCATCATGGGCTCTGGCGGGTAGTCGTGGTTGGAGACTCAGCTGCAGCCACTCTTGACCCTGAAGGCAGCATGGTGGTGTCTTGCTGGGTCCCTGCAGTCCACGGTCCCATTGGCAGGGAGCCTCCTGCCTCTTTGCTCTCTAGCTGCTACCACCTCACTCATGATTTCACAAGCATCTGACTCCTTGGGTTTAACCTTTTCTTTTTTTTCCAGAATGGTTTGTTTCCAGTACTGCTGGTGGTGTGGGCATCCAGCTAGAACTTCCCTGAACGGTTGAATCTGTTTCTAGAGTCACTAGAAGGCTCTAGAAGGAAGGACTGAACTAGATTAGGGGCAGAAGACAGGAAGTTTCCTCAGTGGTTCAGGGCTGGGAGAATCCTGTCCCACAGAAGCCCATGCAGCAGGGGCAAGGGGGGTACAAAGCGGGTGAGGCAGAAGCTCCTGGGAACGGCCAGCCTCTAGCTGAGTGTGACATTGGCCAGGGTGATTGTGAGAACTTTAGACTGTACCCCAGGCTCCAGGCATCTGTTCAGGTAGCACTGGCTCAATGCGCCCTCCTTGTCTTTGAGCCATGACTGCTGTCTGGATAGTTCTGGAGGTCCAAGGTCCCTGAAGCATAAGAGGATTCAGGTCTTCATTAAGGGCGAGGGGGCAGGAGGAGTCGTTTTAGAGTAAGAGTTCCCTAAGAGCAAACACTAAAGCTCTCCCTGAGTTTCCAGGCATAAGCGGTGGGAAGGGGAGTTGGGTTTTTGATGTTTAACACCCCAAAACCATAGATGTGATCTAGCTGAGGAGATACATCAACAGGGCCTCAATTATGCTGTCATGGGGTGTGGCATTTTCAGACAAAGTTCCCCAATTCTCCCACAGAAGTGGAGGTCTAGGTCTCTTCCCATTACAACTGAGCATGCTGGAAGACAGGCCTTGTGACTTCCAGGGTGAGGTCACAGGAGGCCACACAGCCCCAGGAGCTGTTAGGGTGTTGTTCTTTGGGTGGTCCTTCTGGGAACCCAGCTCTCTGTGAAGCTGTGAGCAGCCTGAGCCATAGGAAGTTACCTGTGGTGACTGCAGACTATCCTGTCTCCTCTCAGGGACACTGAAGTTCCCATCCCAGTCCCCATCCTGCATCATCCCCAGATATGGGTCCTCCTAGCTGCAGCTCCAGGCGCCATCACCATCACCTCTGTCCCAAGCCCCTGACCCTCCTGGACCCCTAACATGATAAGGAGGCTGCCGCTCTATGCCCCAACGTTGGTAGAGGTTTGAAGCAAAGCAGAAGCCCAGTGCCACATGGTCCCACTGTCCATACCAGGGCTCTTTCTGAGATCACTGCCAAGGCCCACACCAAGTGTCGTAGTGATATAGGGTGAATAAATGTAACTCCCCACCTGCAGATGTCAGGTGTGCTGAGTTCCTGCTTCCCAAAGTCAAAGAATGGTTCTAAGAAACAACAGAGGTTAACAGTAGGAAAAATTTATTGAGAGAGATAACTTCTGAAAGACAGGAGGGGAGCTAAAAGTGGGTTGCCACAGAGGAAGTTTTACACAGCACAATCACGAGGTGGGTACAAAATCAGGGGATACGTCCAACGTGGGTCAAAACTATGATCAACCAATCAGATTACAAGTATAGTAGCTGCTTAGGTAATATTGATCAAGGGGGGAAGCAGTTCATGTAGCACTTATAGTAGAAAGAATAGGACCTTTTTAGGAAGGAATGGATCGGAAGGTCCTGGCCACCCACTTGGGTGACTGATGTCTATTTAGGCTTTCTTGGACTAGGTGATACCAATTATAGTATAATCTTCAATGTGTCGCTTATCCCCCATGGAGGCATGGAGGCCTGGTCATTCTGTCTTCATCTTGAAGCCTGCCTCCGGCAGACGTGCCTCCAGCCACAGCTGTACTGTGTTTTCATCTTCTGCACTGACTCCCTCGTGGGCCCAGCCCCGTCTGATGAGGACTTAGGTTTGTCTGACTGCCTAGATTATTTCTGCTATCTGTGATAGTAGGGCCAAACATTCATTAGAATCACAAAGCCCGGCCGGGGCTTGTGAGACCTGGCTGACAGCTGATGCTTGCTGGAAGGTCACAGACCATTCTTCTCCACCGACAGCCACCCCCACAAGGCATGCCAGAGCTCAGATCCTAGTGTGCTGTGAGTTTAGGAAGCCCTCACGGAGCCGTCCTGGGGGCAATATGCAGCCATGGTTCTCTTCCCCATTTCCCCCCACCCCTTCCCCAGTGACCCCTCACCAGCGTTATTCTCCTATCCAGCAGAAGAGCTGTCCCTTAAAGTCTATTCCAACCTCCTGCATAGACCTCACAAGTGGGGTCGGAATCTCTCGTCACAAGTGGGCAAGTTTGATGTGTGGGGCTGGCTACCGTCTCTGGCACTTGGAGTTCTGGGCCTAATCAGGGCATCCTGCACCAGGAGGCTCTGTCCTTGGAGTGCTGGCCCCTTCTGGAGGGTGTTGCTGGAGCTATGTCCTCGTCTCCGATTGGCTGAGCAGGTGAACAGGGACCCTCATTTCTTGGGGGTGGGATGGACCAGAACCTGAGCAGGCAGACCTGGATTTGAGGTCTGCCTCACTGCTGCTGAGCCCAGAGGCAGGTTTGCCTATGTCTCCGCATCTCAGTTTTCCCTTCTGTAAAACGGACTGGGCTGAGTCCCTTGCGAGGTGCTGCCCTCCTCTTTCAACTGCCGTAGGTCTAAGCATCTCCATGCAGTTGGACACAAGGCCCAGGTGCCTGTCTGGTGGGTCTTAGGAGATAAAGCAAGGACATTTCATGGTCTCATGGGAATGTTAGTGTACAGCTTTGCCAGTTGCATTAGACCCAAAAGACAGTGACTTAAACAAGGCAAGGGGGAATGAAGGTCCAACCTTCTTTGGTCACCCCGGACTAGCCTCTGTGTGCAGCAGTAGAGTAATAACCGCTGCATGAGTCGTTGGGAGGGAGGACTAGATGTTTAGTTTTAATTTTCTTTCATTTTTAAATTAGTACATGTTTGTAGTACACAATGATTATTACATTTGTCGTGGGAAGTTGGTCCAGGTACATAACACATCTTAATT
This sequence comes from Dolichotis patagonum, assembly GCA_004027295.1. NCBI lineage: Eukaryota > Metazoa > Chordata > Mammalia > Rodentia > Caviidae > Dolichotis > Dolichotis patagonum. The sequence continues at coordinate 17,781 of PVJX010016474.1, read as the reverse complement.
CTTTTTTCATTCTCTCCCCCACTTCCTCCTTTCCTTTGGATGTTTAAATCAAAGCACAGGAAGGGTGCAAAACCAGGGTTCCAGTTACAGAGCCTAAGGGCCGGCCCACCCTCAAGGAACACCCCATTCCTGAGCAGACTCAGCCCTCAGGAGGGCAAGTTTGATGTGTGGGGCTGGCTACCGTCTCTGGCACTTGGAGTTCTGGGCCTAATCAGGGCATCCTGCACCAGGAGGCTCTGTCCTTGGAGTGCTGGCCCCTTCTGGAGGGTGTTGCTGGAGCTATGTCCTCAGTGTTGGTCAACGGTCATATGAAATATGCTTTCCTTTCACTGCAAAAATGTTTTTCTAGGACACAGCCAATTGATCACATCACGCCCCATTCCTCACATCAGGGCCATGCAAGCAGTTTTTATTAAGAGTGTGTTGTAAGGGCAAAACTTTGTCCCCACAGAGCAAATAGACTGCTTCCTGCAGATAGTAAGGGGTCGGATTTCTTCTTCCGCCCTGGCTGCCCGGAGACTTCCTCATCGCCTCTGTTGCCAGGCAGGCTGGTCCTGTATATTCCATTCCCAGGGCCTGGCCTTTAGTTCTCTGTGTTAGTTACGACTTTGAAATGTGCTGCCTCCCACGTTCTCCCTAGAAAGAAGCAGGCTATCATTAATGATAAAATAGAAAATAAGAGACCCTTAATTGGAAGAAAACAAAACCAGCAGCCTTGAAGGGTGGTTCTGTTGCTGACTGGAGTACTGGTGTTGACTTGAGTTTACCAGCAGCAGGGGGGAAAGGGGGGTGGCTAGGAGACCTGCTTTGAAAGAAGCAAGCAGTGTGGTGAGAGTTGCAAGGCAGCAAAACAGGAAACCCTGAGATGACAAGGTGGGGTGCGGTCTGTAGCACCCCAGGGTGCGGGCAGATGAGGGGCCTGGGCACTGATCTCAGTTCTACTACTGAAGCTGTGTGACCCTGGACAAGTCACTCAGCTTTTCTGGGCATCAGTGTAGTAACAGAAACTGCCACATGTTGTTGGGAGAGTTTGCTGTCTGAGTTCATGCACGGGAGAGGGAAGAATGGAGCCTGGCGCTTAGTAAATGCCCGATAACTGGGAGCTTGGTTGGAGGAGGGACGGGGAGGAGGAGGAGCAGGTGCTCCGGAGGCCTCTGACTGAGCAAAGCTGCCAAAGCCGCAGAGGTGGAGCGTGGGTAGAATGAAGCTGTGTAAACCACCAGTGTGTTCCGGCCTTCAGAAGATGGAGCCTGGGATTCCAGCAAGGAGTCAGAGTGGGTGCTGGCTCGGCTGCTTCTGGCGCCGCATCCGGCCCAGCCTCACTGCGAGCTGCTGGGTCCCTCCCGCATCGCATCCCTCCTCCCTCCTCGTACGGGGGTGGGGGGCAGGGCTGCACTGGGGGCGCACTGGCCCTTCATGCAGGCCCTCGGGCTGACCCTGATCATAGGTGGGCCCTGGTCCAAAGGAAGGTGGCCTGACCCTTTTGACGTGAGGACAGGCTGGGAACAGAGTGTTCCTTCCAAACACCCAGGGGACTTGGGGCTGGACACTGACAAAGGCCAGGCCTCGGTTAACCACGTGACTGTCGGGCAGTTAGGATTGGGAATTAGGCCGCAAGGGGGAGCTCTAGAGATCAGAGATGTTGGGACCCTGGAGATCAGGGTGGAAAGTAGGAGAGAGGGTGGGGAGTCAGTCAGAGAGGCTGAGGGGAAAGGCTACAGGGACACTTTGGGAAGCTATGGGAATTTATTATCCGGATTGCAGCAATGGTATCATGGTGTATGCATTATCCAAACCATCAAGCTGTATGCGCTCAGCAAGTGCATGTTTTTATATATAAATTATACCATAATGAAGCTGTAAAAAATTCTGTAACCAGGAAAGCGATAGCTCAGTAAGAAAACATGAGCGAGAATTGAACAGGCACTTTATACCAAATGGCCAATGGCAAAAAGTGAAAAAATGGTTTACCTTTAATGGCCATCAGGGATATGAAAAACCATGGTGAGGTTTCCACCAGCCTGGCTAACACTAAAAAGATGAATGAGCATTAGTGCTGGTGAGGGTTTGGAGCAGCAGAATTTCTTATATGCTACCGGTGATTGTATAAGTTGGTAGAGCCACTTTGGAAAATAGTTTGATGTTAAGTTTCTCTCTCGCTCTCTGTCTCTGTCTCTTCCCCCTCCCTCCCTCCCTTTCTCTCTTCCTCCCTCCCTCCCTCCCTCCATGCATGTGCTCACATGCCTGCCTGGCTGCCTGCCTCCCTCCCTCCATTCCTTTCAGTGGGAACAGAGATTCCCTGGAGGGGACAGTGGGAGGAGACTGAGCACCAGCCGACACACTAAACTCCTGGCAGAGCTGCTGGGAATGGTGTCAACTCACTGCTCTGGTGGATCTAGACCCTTGGAGTGAAGTGGTGCATGTAGCTGGAACGCCAGAGCTGCTGTGGCAGAGTGGGGGAAGGAAATGAGAGCCCTGGGAAGGGCAGTGTAGGGTGGGTAGACTGTGTGCAGCCAGAAGATCATCCACATCATACACGTGTTCTTGGGAAGGACCACAGGACACAGTGCTCACACACCAAGGGCCAATGAAATGAACCGGTGAGAGGCCACGGGCCTTGTGCACTCTGAGGAGGCTTCTCTTCTGCAGGTCAGGCTGGGTGACAGCTGTGGGGACAGGGCTTGATTAGCAGAGGCTGGAGGTGCTGCTTGACAGGATGAAATGAGTGCAGGGGTCTGCAGAGTGCTGGGGATGCTCACAGCACGTGGTGTCCCTCAGACAAGAAGACACACAGCCAGTCTGGAGGAACCAGGAAAGTGTGCAAGAACTGGGCAGCCTGGGGCCTTCACTCAGGTAGAAGCAAAGGAGGAGAATAAAGGAGGAGAAAGCGGCTCTTTGAGAAGTCACCTGCGACACTGCAGCATGCACAGTCCCAGCAAGACTTTCAGCCATTTACACGGACAGCCGTACTGTGGGAAAGGGGAAAACTCAGACACTCAAGTCTTGTAGGGTATGTCCAGATGGTGGTGGCCTGTGGTTCACTGAAACTTCTCCTGGGGTGGGGGATTCACTGCCGTCCCTGAGTATGGGCTGATTTATTTTTTTGGCACTGGACATTGAACCTGTAGGCTAAGCAAATGCTCTACCACTGAGCTGCATCCCTGGTCCTTTTTATTTTATTTTGAGACAGGGTCTTGGTAAGTTACCTAGGCTGGGCAGTTCGCAATTTTCTTGCCTCAGTCTCCCAAGTAACTGGACTTACACCTGTGTACCACCATGCCCAGCGTGGTGACTCACTTCTAGTGAATATATTTTGGCATCAGGGAAGATGACTGTTATGCTTTGTGCTTAAATGTCCCCCCAAAGCCTCATGCAGTCATGGGGGATGGGCCTTTTGAAGGCAGCTGAATCTAGCATTTGTGATTGGTTTGTTGTCTAGCACTGGGATTGGCAGTGTGAGCACTGCACCCCGGGGCAGGGAGCTGGCCCACAGTATAGGGGAGGGAATGAGGCATGCCTTTCCCTGTTGCCCTTTTCACTCTTGTTGGTGTTGGCCACGGTGCCCCTCAGCCACTCCTCCCTGCCTTAGAACCAGCTGAGTATGGATTGAAACCTCTAAAAGCTAAATAAACCTATCCTTCCTTCATTCTGAGATTGGGTATTTTGTCCCAGCAATGAGAGGAAAGTAACCAAGACAATGACTCACTTCCAAGGCTAGATAAGAGATGGGCAAAATTTTCTAAAAAAGGCTAAGAGTAATGTTCTTGGCCTTGTGATCTAAATGGCTTCCTTTTGATTTCTTGGCTCTGCCAACGTAGTGGGAGAGAAGCATAGAGACCACCTAAAGGAACAGGTGTGTCCAGGTTTGGCTAGAGCTGGGTTGGCTTCAGCCAACAGGTGGTAGCATATTGACTCCTGATCTCATTTGTAAGGGGCACTGTTGGTAGGACTCAGCGCCCATATCATGAGGACATGTGCAGCCTGTGGAGAGGTCCACGTGGGCTCAGCTGAAGCTCTGAGGCCTTCTGTGAGTAGCCATGTGGGGCGCTATCTCAGAAACAGGCACGCCTCTGTAGCACCTCCAGACAACAGCCAACCCTGCCAGCCTCTTGACCACAATCTCAGGAGGCCTGGGGCCACCAGCAATGAAAACAAGATGAACAGGAGAGACGGGCTTGAGGCTCCTCAACAGGTCCTTATTTTTATTCCGCATTTGCCCCAATGCCTTGCAGTCAGCCCAGCCTCTCTGGAAGATATTTGCTGTGGTTGCAGTGGGATTTGGATGTGGATGTATCAGGATGACTGCCCTGTGGCTCCTCTGGCTGACTCTGCCCCTCTGCAGCCCTCCTCTGTCAGGTCTACAAGGAGCCCCTTCTTACCAGTGACACCCTATATGAGCCACCCCCCATTCCCTTAATGGGTTCAGTCTGTGCAGTGGCCCCTTGTGCTGTAGTGTAAGTCCTAATAGATCCTCCTTGTTTTTTGCCTATGTGTGATTTCTATTTTGAGCAGTGTTTGTTGATCTACTAGCACCAAGAACTGATAACCCCAAAGACCTCTGATACTGCAAGCAGCCAGCACCCAAATCTGCTAAGTTTAAAAGTTACTCATGCTTAAAGTGGCCAACAGCTGGGACTCACGGTACTGAATGTAGTGTGCAGTCAGAGCGTTTTGGAGAAAAGCCCAGAATTGCAGGATCTGCTGTCTGTGGTCACAGGAAGCGTTCTAAGGACTGCTGACAGTTGCTGGTTGCTGGTAGAAGCAAGGAGGGCCAGTAATACTAACAACTGATGGCCACTAGCATTCATAGCTCAGGCAGTTAACACTGAAAGAGCTACACTTTGCCAATTAGTGACTTCTACATGAATTGAGCAAGAACCCACAGCCATTTGGTAACATCTTAGCCTATACATGGAGCCTCCCCTGTAGAGAACCCTAAAGAAGAGGGCAGCCAGTGGTGATGGTCATAGTGGCTCAAGAATTGGCCCAGGCCTGATTGCTACCGAAGAATCCACCTTAGTCAGTGACAGTGTGAAGGATGAATGGGGCACAAGTAGGCAGGTGTCATAGGCAAAGTCTGGGTTAAAGTTGCTTATGATTTATTACATATACCTAGTGGTTATTTCCCTGAGTGTGTAATTGGGGTTGACACACTTGGAACAAGTGGAACTCCCACACTGAGTCCTTGGTTTGTGGGGTAGGGTTACCAGAGGGGAAAAGACCAAGTGGAGATCTCTGCAATGCTCCTCACCACTCCTAGCCAAGGGTATAACTTAAAAAGCAACATCTCCTGCAGGGATGGTCATTAACTCTATCCTTCAGCATCCAAAGGGCTCAGGGGTAATGGTCCCTAATACAGCTCCATCTAACTCACCTGCCTGGTCTCAGCATAAACACAGACAACCTGGAAGATGGATGAGGCCACCATCTATGTGACCAAGCAGGAGCCCCACTTGCAACTGCCAGCTGTAGGGTTGGCTAGAGAAGGTGGGCCTAGCTGTAGATACTTAGCACACAAACACTGATTGCGCTCCACCTCCTGCGTTTTCCTGATTGCTGCCTGTCTTTTATGATCCACTGCATTCACAGTCAGGCCCACAGTGTCCACCATGTCACTGCTAAGTTCCCAGGGCTGGGGGCAAGTGGATCAGGGAAAGCTTGCCCATGTGGCATAGGCAAAAGCTGGGTAGTGTTTGTCTAGGAGCTACAGGGCTCCTGTTTTCTGAGCCCTTGATGCCCTCTACTCTCTGCTGGCAAATCCTCATCTTTTTTAGCAGAGCCTGGGCACAAGGAAAGACTGGCAGAGCTTGGGTTCCAAGCCGATCTCTGCCCTGACCTTGTGGGAAAAGGCTTTTCCCTTCTCTGGGTCTCAGTTTCTTCAGGTCTCAAACTGGGCAGTTAGATCCAGTGACCTTTAAGGCCCTGTCCAGCCTTGCGTTCAGTTCTCACCCATGGAGGGTTAAAGGTGGGCAGCCTTCTCACAGCAGTGTTTTCCTGTTAAACACTGTTCATTTCTTGTGGGGCTGTGGTGTATTATCACCAGCCCTGACAGTTCTGGGGGCCAAGCAAGTGTCTGAATGCTCCTGGGCATATCTTTCCTTGCCTCTTCTGACTTCCAACAGCTGCAGCGTCCCTTGGCCTCTGGTTGCCTCACTCTTAACTGTGCCCACCTTCATGTCTCCTTCCCCTCCTCCATGTCCATGTGTTTGCTCCTCACTTCCAAGGACACCTGTCATTCCATTTAGAGCTCTCTTTGTAATGCACGGTGACTCCCTGGGAACTTTTTCATTCCATCTACAAAGAGATTTTGTCATATTAATCCCTGGCTCTGGACATGGGTTATCTTTCCAGGCCATCATTCATCCACTACAAGGACTAATGTTTTAGATCTCAGCAATCTGTCCCTTGTGAGTGAGAGGAGAGAAGAGGAGAGGGCCTTGTGGGCTCCGAAGGATCACTGAGCTTTCCCTGCAGCTGCCTCTGCCTGCAGGCCAAAATGCACCTCTCCCAGGTCCCCTAGGACTGTGATTTACTTGGGCTGAGGGCCGAGACAGTTGCCAAAAGAAGGGGACTGAGCAACGGGGCTGCACAGAGCCAACAGGCAAGGAATGGGCATCGTTGTCATTGGGCTTGTTAACTCCCACCTCCTCTGGCTGCTGGTGATGGGGTGTCTGCCAAATACCTTGGGCAGACAGATTTTTCTCCATTGGCTCACATGCCTCTCAGTGCAGGCCCATAATGCTAGCTCATTGGTTGGCACAACTGCCAACTCTGACTGGGACACTCTCCTGCGCAAACACCTCCCATGGCTCCCTGCTCCTGCTAGGTCAGGTCTGAGCTCTTTCAAGGTCTGCCATCACAACAAACCTGTTCCCTCTCCAGCCTGAGAATACAGAATTCCTTTGCTAAAATCCTTCCCCTTCTGGCTGTTCCTTGAACCTCCCCCTAGACCGTCTCCCTCTGGGCTCTTTCTGACACTGTCCTCTCTTGGAATGAGTCTCTTCCTTGCAGCAACCCAAACCCTAGCTATCTGTAAAGTCCCAGCTCTATGACTCTTCTTGTAAGCAGCCTTTGCAGGTTCCCAAGGTGGACATGACCACTTTCTATCCCGTCTGCTCTTAAGACATGTCCTGCTTTCCATCTTGTCCCCTTGCTGTTTATGCACAGCTCTCCTTTCTAGTACAGAAGTCACCCCTGCATCAGTTCACTTTTATTATTATTTTTTTCAGCTCTCTTTTAGATCCAAGCACCTCACACAGTGTTTAGCACATAGCATTTGCTTTTTTTCCAAATGTGGGCTGGAGATGCAGCTTAGACTACAGCATTTTGGCTACTATGTGTGAAGCAAACAAATGTTGAGGACCAGCCCTACGCAGTACAGAGCAGGCAATAATTAATGTGAATAAACTGACACAAAAATAAATTGAGAGTCTGTCCTAGGCCTCCATGGCTGTGGTGAGACCTCAGGCTGGCTTAAGGACAGATTAACCTTTAAGCCAATGGCCATTGCTTCTTGGCCTTTTGGCTGAGATCAAGTGAAGCCAATGGCCAGAGCTGAGGCTAGCAAATAGTCTGTGAAGATCTAGCACCTCAAAGCGAGATAACAGGGCCACGGAGGACTTGACTTGCAAATTCTGTCTAATGCAGCAGTCACAGTTAGCAGACAATCAGGTTACTAGTTAACCCTGATCTGTTCCTGTTGCTTTTCCAAAAATGCATTGTTCCTCAATTCTTGAACATTGAATTGCAGTGAGTTCACCTGGCAGTTCGCCTCCACCGACTCCTGCAGCCCACCAGCACACTCCCACCATGCTTTGCATCAAATAAAGGCAAGGACACCAGTGCCTCATGTCCTGGCCCATCACTGGACTTTGACTTTCCGGGTGCACTTTATAACTCAAATATATGTTTTTTCTGTGTTTTATTCTGTTGTACTTCTGAGCAGATTGGCGGTCCTAGGCTGAGGCCCCGATGAAAAAATAAACAAACTCAATTGAGTAAAATGTCTCTTTGCAGTTCTTGTGTATTGCTCTTCAGTAGCTGCGGGGGCAGGATTCTAAAATACAACCACACATCTTTCTGACCTTGGAGCTTAATTTCATTCTCTGGTGAAGTCAGAGTTGGTACAGGAACACCAGCTCAGGTTTCCCTGCAGGTCTTTTCCTCTGGGATGGCTGTGGTTCACTGTGGGTGCTCTGAATCCTATGTGATGAAGACTTAGCTTGAAATGTTGAAAACTTTATCTTAAAGAATGAATGAGCTGGGCGTGTTTGTATAGCCTATAATTCCAGTTACTTGGGAGGTGGAGGAAGGCGGATGGCAAATTTGAGGCCAACCTGGGCAACTTAGTGGGACCATGTCTCAAAATGAAATAAAAAGGGCTGGGATGCAGCTCAGTGACAGAGCACTTGCCCAGCATGCTTGAGGCCCAAGGTTCAACTCCTAGTGCAGCAACGATAGAATGAACAACACAAAACAATTGATGAAATTCAAACAGCATATTTTATATCTGTAAGTTGTCACACACAACTTTTTTTTGAGACAAGGTCTTCCTTTGTCATTCAGGCTGGTCTTGAACTCACTATGTGTCTCAAGAGCTGGCTTTGAACTGGTGGTGATCCTTTTGCCCCAGCCTCCCGAGTGCTGGGACTGTAGGCATGCACCACCATGCCTGGCTCACGAAGTTTTAAAGAACACAAAATGTTTCAAGTGTGTGCCACCCAGCATAGAGCAAAGATGAGGGACTATGAGAAGCCTGTGGAACTGTCAGGCCTCAGAGCTCTGCATGTTGCCTGTGTTCATGCTACAGACCAACTGAGATCCTTGCATAGAAGAGAAGGTTTCAGTTCTGCCACAAGTTGTCTTCTAACCAGAGTTAGAAGAGTCTCTAAAACAGAACTTTTTTTTTTTTTTTTTGTGCTGGGGATCGAACTCATGACCTCACATTTGCCAAGCAGTCGCTTACGCCACTGAGCTAAACCCCCAGCCCTAAGAGACTCTATAGTGCTGAATGGCATCTGTATGGGCAGCAGGGAGCTGGGATTCTTTTTTTTTTTTTTTTGAGACGCGATCTTACTGTATTGCCCAGGTTGGTCTCAAACTTCTGTGCTCGACAGATCTTCCTGCTTCAGCCTCTAGAGTAGCTGGGACTACTGACATGCACCGCAGCACCTAGTTAGTATAGGATCTTTTTCTTTTTAAAATCTGAGGCGGGAAGATTGCCTCAAGTTCGAGGCAAGCCTAGGTTACATAGTGACGCCCTGTCTCCCTGTCTCAAGATTTTATTTGCACATGTTTTCAATTCATGCTGTTTATAATCGTGGGGAGTGGTTACACACATATATCACAGCTGGGTTTTATTTTTTTTTTCTCTCATCCCGTCCTTTCCTCTCCCCCTCCTCCTTTGGCTCCCCATCACCTTTTACATACTTGTTGATATTATTTGTCTTAGTTCATGTTATGGCAAGAAAATGATAAAGGATGGCCAGAAAGAGACAAGGGACAGATCTCCAGTGGGGAAGTGATCCAGGGAACAAGGACCCCAAGTTCCTCTGGGTCCCTCCGCCACGGCACTAAAGCTCCTGTAGTGCTTTTGCTTGCCACCAGAAAGCGCAACAGCACCATGATTAGGGTCCCAGGACACTGGGGAGGAGAGGCATTTTGTGTTTTGAAGGTGATGGAAAAGAGAAATGCCTTACATTGAGAGGTGAAACTCTGGCCCCAAATTAACAGAGTTAAGTTGCTGCATTTACATATGTGACGTGAATAACAGAGCCTGACTTGAAGGTGTTTGGGGATAGCTGTACAATTTACTGCATGTGAAGAGTGTAGGACCAGTGTATGCTCAGTAAAACCGAATATTCCTTCCCTTTTCCATCTGCACTGCAGTGACGTGGCTCATCCTTGAGAGCAGGGACCATGGCTTGATGCTCATCTCTGCATCTCAGCTGAACGCCACAGAGCAGCGCCTGATAAGATACTTCTCTGTCCCCGCTACCCCCAGGGTTCCCTCTGGCTTTAGAGACCAGGCAGGGACTCCCAGGGAGGTGGACGGGTGGATGGCGTGGAGCGTGAGCTGTCCAGGAATGGGACAGCCAAGTGTGGTGGCACATACATGTAATCCTAGCACTCTGGGAGGTTGAGGCAAGAGGATTGCAAGTTTAAAACCAGCCTGGCCAACTTAGTGACTCAGTGAGACTCCAACTCAAAAGAAGAAAGGGCTGCCAGGTGTGGTGGTGAGTGCCTGTAATCTCAGCAGTTGGGAGGCTGAGACAGGAGGATTGCTGCAAATTTGAGGCCAGCCTGGACTACATAGTGAGTTCAAGGTCAGCCTGAATTACATAGCAAGACCCTGTTTCAGAAAACAAAACAAGACAAAACAAAACAACAAAAACAAAAGAAAAAGAAAACAGTGCTGGCAAGAGCCAGTTTATGGAGGGCTGCATGCTACTCCAGGCAACGCAGAATGTGCCTTGGTTCCTTTTTTTTGGAGGCAAGGTTTTGCTTTGCAGTTCAGGCTGGCTTTGAATTCACGTTGACTGTCCTGCCTCAGTTTCCCAAGTGCTTCTTCTTCTTCTTCTTCTTCTTCTTCTTCTTCTTTTGTACTGGGGATTGAACTCACAACCTTGTGCTTACTAGGCAAGCACTAGAGCCACTGAGCTAAATCCCTGGCCTGCCTGGGTTCTAACACACTGTGTGACCCTAGGCAGGTTACTTAACCTCTCTAATTCTCAATCTCCTTCTCAGTCTCCCTTGTTACAGGAACAATGTAGGGCAGAGTATCATGCCCAGAATATGGGGTGGCACAGGGTCATGATCGCACGGTATATTGGGTATCAGTGCATTTGGAGTCTGGGTTGGGCAGAGAGGTGGGAGCTGTGAGCTGCACCAGGTACCTGGGGAGAGAAGGGAGTGAGGTGATGGATGAGCAGGCTCTGTGTCCAACCTGGGGGTCTGAAGGGTGCTTGGGGTCCCTTAAAAGATAGGGGACCAGGTGTGGTAGTGCACACCTATAATCCCAACACTCAAGATTGAGGGACTGAGGCAGGGGGGTTGTTGTGAGTTTGAGACCAGCCTGGGCTACAAAGTGAGCTCAAGTCCAGTCTGAACTACATAGCCAGACCCTGCCTCCAAAAAAAAAAAAAAAAAGAAAGAAAGAATAGGGTTAGGGGGATTGGGACCAGGAGATGAGGGAGCCTCGCCTTTGAAGATCTCCAGGATTTTGAGCCATGGGCTTTAGGCATGGAGTTTAGAGAGGGAAGAGTTGCTCCCATCTTTGGCCACTAAGACTTTGAGTCTAAGGACTCAGCTGGCCACTGAAGGGGCTGGGTATGTGCTAGAGCAGAGGGAGGGCCCCTGTGCAAAGCCGTATCTGTGAAATAATGAGGGGAACATCGTGGTAGACAGCCCGAAGCTTTGTAGCACAAAGGGGGACGCTGACGTCCCTCTGATTGTTGACGTCAAAGTGACCAGTTTGTACCCCTTGTTACAGTTCCTAGCAACTACTAAGTGCTCAACAAGTGGAAGTTAATGTACTCTGTATCCTCTGCTTGTGTCATGAGGCACCTCACAGGGAACTGTGCCTGATAGAGAGAGGCCAGGTAATGACAAGGACCAGGGCAAAAAGGGGCCCCAGAAGCACCTTAGCCACACCTGGCCTCCATCCCTCCTGTCCCTGTGTGGAGGCCAGGGCCTAAATGCTTCCCTGCCAGCTCCAGTCCTCATGACAGCCCTGTGGCATGGGTGTTAGTGTCCTCTTACTTACTACAAGGACGCTGAGGCCAGTGAAGAGAAGATTTGCCCAGGGTCTGGCTGGAGGCCAGAGAGGAAAACAGTGGGCCACAGGACTCCCTGCTGCCTGCCATGTCCTTGACCACCCAGAACTAGAAACAGGAGAGTTCAATTCTGGCCTGTCTTCCCTAGGAATCTGCTCAGGACCCTCAAACCCAGCACATCCAAAAGGAGGTCTGCAGGTACCTTCCCAGGACCTTGGTTTCCCCATGCCCCTCGGAGCCACCTTCTCCAGTTCCAGCCCAGCCAAGGCCCAAGTCCACGCTACAGCTGTCATATGCTTCTGCTCTCTGTGGTCCCTCCCCTGTGTGTTCCTGACCTGCCCTTTCTCTCCTTGCTCACTGCCTCTGGTTTGGCCCATGGTACTCAGTGAAGTCAATAATGGTTGTGGTAGGGTGTCAGTGAGTGGAGGACTCCCGGTTGGGGCCTGGGGCCTGGGTTAGGTCTGGGTCTCTGTCGGATTCTTACCAGCAGGGGACGCTCCTGCCCCGCGGAAAACTCGCGCCGGCTCCCGGGAGCGTCTCGGTGTGCACGGCCCAGCCTGCCCGACAGGACTGGATCCTGCTGGCAGAGGAGGCAGGGTGCGGGGAGGCTAGGGACCAGGGTTTTGGAGGAGCGCGTCTTTGTAGGTGCGGGGAGCATCATGCTATGGCAGGGTTTGTCTAGAGGTGCCCTGGCTCCTCCTGCTGCCGCCCCCAGGCCTGCGTCCCCTGCAGCGCTACCAGCTACCACGCTTGGCTGAAAGACAGACCCTTGGGGCGCCTCACCTCTTCACCACGTGGAGCTGGCCCAGCCCCCTCGGGAAGGGAAGGGAGGCTTTGGGGTGTAAGCCTAACTGTTCCACGGGGTTTTAAATTTAAACTGCTGTGGCCTCTGCGTCCTTGTAGTAAGTAAGAGGACACTAACACCCATGCCGCAGGGCTGTCATGAGGACTGGGGCTGTCAGGGAAGCATTTAGGCCCTGGCCTCCACACAGGGACAGGAGGGATGGAGGCGCCTGGTGAATTCATAGCCCTGTCCTCTGCTTCCCTGCCCAGGGAGTGGCAGTTGTGTCCAGAGAGTCTGGCTCAGAGCCTGGAGGCTGACAAAGACCCATCACAGGTGCAGCACAGGGCCATCAAAGCTGATCACGGTGGAGAGCAGAAGGGGACCCTTAGAGGTCTGCTGTGACCCCCACACAGCCTGCGGGGCCTTTAGTGGGGCGGGGAGCTGTGTGGAGGGGCAGAGCTGGAGTATGGTAGGGTACTGACCTTTGGGTGTTTGGGTGCTAGTTTTGGGGTCCTGGCCTTGACTCTTCCCCTGAGGTTTGGGTGCCTCCAGATCTGAGTGGAGGAGTGGCCTGGACCCTGGACTGTAGCAGGCTTCTAGTTGGGCAGGCACAGTGGCACTGACTGCCCCAGCTCTGCAGAGAGGCCAGGGGTCTCCAATTTGGTTGACTCAAGGGAGTCTTTAACTGAAGCCATGGGGAGCTCCTGGGGCAAGGGGCTTGTGGTGTGGGCAGAACCTGCTGTTCTCACCTGGAGACATGTGCTGTCCCTCACCCCTGCTCTCTGTGGCAACTCCCAGCCTGGGCATGTGGGAGCTATCCACTAGTGTGGGTCCATGCCCTGCCTAAGCTCTCAGGCAGTGAGGTTCCTGAGGGCAGTGGGAGAGCTGTAGAAGTGGGGTTCTTGAGGCAAAGGGAGTTTAAGGTGGGGTTAGTGGTGAGGGGAGAGGCAGTGCGGGTGCTTCTGGGATGTGGGGTAGGGATTAGGGTTAGGGGAGGGCTTGCTTAGGAAGTGAGGTGTTAGTGAGCTGCTGTGGGTTTGGGGCAGGTATTTGACACTGGGATTTGGGGCACAGTGTGGTATGAGAGTTAGAGGTGGGACTGGTTTGAGGCTGGTTGGCGAGGCTTAGGCATAGAGCAGCACCCAGACTTGGAGTGAAATGGATTTAAGGTGGAGTTTGGGGTATGGTATAGATTTAGGGTGGGGGCCAGTACAGTGTCAGGGGAGCTGGGGCGAGGTTGAGGGCAGGTGCAGACTGGTGCTGGACACAGCTTGGGGCCAGGTTGGGCCGGGGCAGGTAAGGTAGGCTGCAGGGCAGATCGAGCACTCTGGGGCTTGTGGAGAGTTCGGAAGACCTGGCGGTGCTGGCCTGTGGTGTCCCTGCTGGGCCTTTTTGTCTGGTTGCTCTCAGCTGTGGCCTTGGTTGGGGTCCATGATGGCAGCAGGATCCCACCACCCTCTGCATCAGATATGGCCCCTAAGGTGTACTGCAGCTGTTCCAGGGCCTAGTGTCTGCCGAGGCAGGTATTGCAAGGGGCCTGGGGCCCTGAGTCCCTCTGTCCCAGGGACGCAGTATCCCCGTCCCTCCTGCTACCTGTTCCCTTACTCTGGACTCTTGCCTAGCAGTCTAGGACTCTTGCCTCCTCTGAGCTGCTGCTGGGGGGGGGCACGGCAGGCTGAGCCCTGTCCTCCCACAAGCCTCACCCCAAGCTCTCTGTGGTGTAGAGCCTCACAGTTCTTATCTAGGTAGTCACGTGAAGGCCTGGCTGTCTCACTTTGTTGTGATTCCCATGCATTGGAGGGCCAGACTTCAGGGCCAGGGTGGGGGCTGTCCAAAGTGGTCCCTGTCCAGGGACCACTGTCCAGGGACCAGCTGACCCTCCCCCTCTACCTCCATTTCCCTCCAGGTCCAGCCTCCCAAGCTGGTGCTCTGCCTCCTGGGCTTAGTTGGAGCCTGGGGCCCTGCACTGGGCTGGGTCCTGGCCTGACCTGGAGCCTTCCTGGATTCCCAGGGCTCAGCTTCTTGTCCCTCAGTCAGCTGCCCTTGGCCTGCCTGGTCAGGGTGAGGGGCTGCCTCCATTCTGCCACAGCAGCAGGGGCTGGGGGCTCTTCATCATCTTGGGTGGGACGGGCAGGGAGTGGTGGAGACACCTGGCTAGGTGTATGTCTGCTCGTGACTCAGACCGGATGCCCAGGCCCTGAGCTGCTGGCTTTGTTCTCCCACTGTCCTGGTGGGTGCATGCCTGGTGACCTGAGTCACCAGGGTGTGGCTAAGCTCCTGGGGAAGCAAACAGGCACACACAGCCATGTGGCCTGAGCACAGAGAGGCCGCCTGGGGTGGGTACTGTTGGTACAGTTGTTGCTGTTGCTGTGAGTATTCCCAAGATGTCCCTTGATAATTAAAGCCCTGGGACAGTCTCAGCTGCCTCCTTCCTTCCTGGTGGCTGCTTGGGAAGATCTGGTAGGGGAGGTGGGGGGCTAGAGCAGGGTTTGGCACCAGCAGGCTCAGCCAGAGACCCTGAGGGCCAGAGACCTCCCTGTAAAGGGCCCCTCTCAGGGCACTGCCTCCATTGTTACCCCACGGATCCTTCTGTCCGACATCCACCACTAGGTGTCTCCTCATCAGCTGTCTGTCTCCAGGACAGGCCTGATTCAGGGCGTGTCTGTGAGTACACAGATGGACTCCACTCCAAAGTCAGCCCCCACCCCTGCCCAGGGCCTGTCCTGCCCTTAGGAATGATGTTGGGGCAGCTGGACAGCACTGTTGCCCTGCCCTCCTCTGGCTCTGGGTCCTAGGCCTGTCTCTGAGGATGGGGACAGACATGGGCTGCTCAGCTGCCCTCCTGGAGGTGCCCCCTGAGCAAAGGGGAGACCCGGGGCTCCAAAGGGCAGCTCCTGCCTCAGGAGCTGCTTTCCCTATACCCAGGGACCAGACAGGCAGTGCGGGTTCCTGTGGGTGCACCCCCTTCTCCACGGGGACTGGATATGTGTCAGGAGGGCCAGCTCAGCCATTGTGGGGTGGCACGGAAAGTAGTGTTGGTAAAAGGATCCTAACCTGCCTGTGGTCAGCCCTGGCCGGCTGGAACCGGCCCTCCCCAGCCCCTGCTGCTGTGGCACTGGGGAAGGCTCTGCTCCAAGGTGCTGCCCCGCCCTCTACCCTCCTTCCCTCCAGGTTCTTTGTCAGGAGCTGAGGAGAAAGCACCTTATTAGGTAACAAATCCTCCTGTCAGGTGGGGTGAGGGCAGGCCCGCCTCCCTGCCTCCAGCTGCTGTCATCCGCCCAGGCAGAACCCCAGCTTCAGTGTCCCAGCACTGGCACCGAGCCCAAACCCGGGGCTCTTGTCTAGTGCAGCCACTGCTGACTTCCCCAGGCCCTGGGGGGGCACCCGACATCCGGTCCCCTGGTGGAGGGGGGCTCCTGGGGAGGTGGAAGAGGCAGCTGCTGGGCTGGGGAGAGTCAGCTGGGTAGCTGTGTGACTTTGGCTGGGCGACCCCTGTTTTCTGAGACTCACTTCCTTTTCTGCACAGTGAGGGGTGGGTCAGGGGCACCAGACCCTCAGCTCCGTGGAGGGTCCCTTTGCTTGTGGACACTCAGGCTCAGGGCATGCCGGACATGCCCAGACTCAGGCCTGGCCCTCTTCGTTGGCACCCAGGCGTCTGCTCCTGGCTGGGACCCACTCAAGGTCTCTCTGTCGCAGGGGACTGGAGTTCTAAGGCAGGTCAGGGCTCCAAGGAAGATAGTCTAGGCTCGGGTACATCCCAACAGTGGGGGCTCGGGAGGGGGAGGGACGGGACCTGGGACTCCCTGCTGCCACCTCCCTCAACACTTGGACCTGTTTCCCTGCGTGCAGGGTCCCTTGCAGCTCTCCCCCCCCCCTCACCAGCTGTTGGATGGGACATGTTTTGCATTGTCCTGTTTCCCTGTCCCTTGTGTGCCAAGTGCTTTGTTTTGGAATTTGGCCCTGGAGGTAGGTGCTCTCATCCACACTCCCAGAGCCCTTTCTAGAAAGGCAGAATTAATTTGGTCCTTGCGATAGCCCCTCTCTTAGGCCACCCTGCAGGTGAGTGGGTTTCATGGAGAGGCTGCCCAGCCCGCTGCCCGCAGTGCTCCTAAGCATGGAATTGGGAACTTCTTGAGATACTGCGCAGCCCACTCCCCATCCCCAAGGAGACCGAGCTGGCGCTGGCGTCCAGGCCTCCTGGCCCTGGTGCCGCCTGCCATGGAGGAGCCCTGCATCTGCTCTGTCAGAGGCTCCTGGTCACAGCTTCCAGCTCCGGATGGCACAGAACTTTTCCAGGGAGGCTGACAAAGCACCTTCTGCTGTGGGAAGAGAACAAGACCGAACACATGGGAACGCCACGTGCGGAGCCACTCTCTAACTCTCAGCCTGGCACATTAGGCGCCCTTGTCACCTGCCTTGTTTTCCTAGCTTAGCTAGAAAGGACTAAACCTCTTCCTGAAAGCCCTGAGACTCAGGGAATCCTGTTTTTTGTGGGTTTGGAATCCAGTTCTGCCCATTGTCTAGCCTTAGTTTCGTATGCTGTGTTCTGTCACCCCCTCTCCCCACGAACAGTGCCCTGTATCTTGGTACCTGGCATCCTCTGCAACTCTTGCCAGCCTAGGCTCCAGTGCATTGGGCAGTATGTGGCACTCATTAGGGCTCAGTATTTGTTAAGGACTTGAATCATCCCCAAAATGGAGAACTCATTACCTTCCCCTGGCAACCTGTGTGGGAAGCTCTAATTATAAGAAAGGCTCAGAGCTGCCTCCCCCAACCCTTCATTGGGGGGAAGCTCAGATGGGTCTCCACCCCCTCCAGGCCTGCAGGCCTTCATGTATGCTGAGACCCAAGGCCAGCAGAGTCTCTCCAACTTTCCAGGTAGGAAACTCCAGAGCAGATGCTGGGAGTCTGACTCTCTAGGGCTTTCGGTTCACAGTCCTTTAAATGGGAACATTTAAAAGTTCACATCTGCTCGTGTATGAACTTGGACTGTCTTCCTCTGCCGGCCTTGTGCTAGGCTCTGGAGGGACTAGAGGGAAGGGGAGCCGCAGGTTTCGTCCAGGGGTCACTGCCACCTCCAGGCCACGGACCCGGCTTCTGGCAGTCACCAGACCCGGGGCGTGGGAGGCAGATGGTGTAGTTTCTCTCAGGGTCTGGGCTGAGGACCAGGCCACAGTCTGAACAAATGTTGGTTCCTGCATTCAGTGAGCGCTTCACTATACA
>PVJX010016473.1:10074-40346 GCA_004027295.1 Dolichotis patagonum | reverse complement strand
GAGAACCAGCTATATAACACATGTTGAAATGAACAACTACTTTGAAGAAAAAGAGACACTGCAGTACCCAGTGCTGATTCCATAATGTCATGATGTGAAGTCCAGCAAAACTATCACTTTTTGTTCAAAGTGATCTTAGCTTGCTTTGCCTTGTTTAAGTTCAACACACATTAAGGTATGGACAGCTGTTTTGAGGAGAATGAGAGATACTATGACAGCCATTCTTGGCTTCCCTAATGTCTTGGTCTTGAAGACCTGAAATGCCCTCCTCGTCCTGCTCAGATCAATTCCATACTATATTGTTTCATGTGAATTCCCTGTATGTGACAATATGGACAACTATTTGGAAGAAAATAAGAGTCAATATGATAGAGAGTGAATATCTCTGATTGTCTAGTTTTGAAATTTATGTCTCTTACATTGCTTTCTTGTGATCTGCTTTGTTCTGCTTTGTTGTATTTAATTTTAACCTTTTGATATAATTGAATGTATATTTGAGTGGGTAAGATGGATGACCATATTGCTGTTTTTGTCAGATCATGGAGCAGAACTGTTAACAGTCTCACTGTTTGAATGTCTACATGTTTTAACTTTGTAATTTGAACAAGTATTTCCAAGAAGTCAGTATGTAATTTGTCAAGTAATAATTTCTAAAGTTTTTTTGTTGTTCTTTTCATTTTTTCCTTGGATTGTATTGTTGCTACCCCTTATTCTGTTTTGTTGTTCTTTTCATTTTTTCCTTGGACTGTATTGTTGCTACCCCTTATTCTGTTTTGTTTTGTTTTGTTTTATTTTTCTTTCTTCTCTTTAAATAAAAAAAGAAAGAAAATTAAATAAAAATAAAACAATAGAACATGAGAAAACAAGGTAACAAAATACCTCCAAAAACTCCCAACTCCATCAAAGCTGATCCATGTGACATGGATGACGAGAAACTCAAAAACAAAACAACAGAATTATATAAGGTGATTAAAAAGGACATAACAACAACAAAACCGATCAATAAGGTACTGAGAAAGTTGAAACATGATATAACCAAACAGATAATGTACTTAAAAAGCAAAAGGAGGCAAAGAAAATGTGCTAAAGGATATAACAGCATGTATGTTTAAGTGTGTGGGACTGATAACCGTAATACCAAGTGTTTGGTGGATCATTGAACAGAACTGTTTGCAGCCTCACTGTTTGTTTACTTTATATGCCTTAATTTTGTAACATGAACAACTATTTCTAAAAAGACAGTATGCAATTTATCAAGTAGTGATTTCTTACTTTTTTAAAAAATTTAAAAAAATTTCTTACTTTTTTGTTTTGTTTTTTTCTCTTTAAATAAAATTTAAAAAATACCATTAGCATACCTCACAGATCTAGAGAAAGCATTCCTAAAATTCATCTGGAACCAGAAGAGACCTAGAATGGTAAGGGAATTCTGGGCAATGAAGGCAAGGCAGGAAACAAATCCTTGACTTGAAGTTATACTATAAAGCTGATGTGATAAAATCTTCAAGGTACTAGAATAAAAACAGACCTGAAGATCAATGGAATAGATTAGGAGATTCAACCACTGCTACAAACACACTCAGCCACCTTATCTTTGATAAAGGGGCCAGACATGTTTACTGGAAGAAAGATAGCCTCTTTAATAAATGGTGCTGGAAAAACTGGCTCTCCATATGCCAAAAACTAAAACTAGACCCATGCCTATTACCATGCATTAAAGTAAATTCTAAATGGATCAAAGATCTAAATATTAAAACAGAACACTTAATCTTATGGAAGACAAAGTAAGTAGAAATCTTGAAGACTTAGGGATAGGCAGAGAATTCATGAACAAAAATCAAACTATACTGGAAATACTTTCCATATTCAATAATTGGGATCTCATCTTATTAAAAAGTTTTTGCATATCAGAAGAAATCTCCAACAGAGTAAAAAAAAAACCCACAAATTGGGAAAACATCTTAGTCAACTGTCCCTCAGACAATGGACTTCTGTCTAGAACATATAAAGAATTTAAAAAAATCAGACCCCTGAAATTCAAAGATCCAGTCCATAAAATGGGCATCTGAAATGAACACACACTTCTCAGCTGAAGAAATAACAAATGGCAAATATATATATGAAAAAAATGTTCAGCTTCCTTGGTCATTAGATAAATGCAAATTAAAACCACACTGCGATTCCATATCTCTCCAGAAAGAATGGCAGGGACCAAGAAAACTACCAATAACAAATTCTGGAGAGGCTGTGGGAAAAAAAGAACTCTTCTGCACTGTTGGTGGGAGTGTAGACTGGTACAAGCAATATGGATGTCAGTATGGAAGTTTGTCAAAAGGCTGGGATTGGAAGTCACATTTGACCCAGCTATTGCACTTCTGGGCATATTCCCAGAAGAATTGAAAACATCATACCACAGTGATATATGTGCATCCATGTTTATAGCAGCACAATTTGTAATAGCCAGATCTTGTGAACAATCTAAATGCCCTTCAACTGGGGAATGGATAAAAAAAGAAGTGGTGTTTTTATACAATGGAGTACTACTCAGCTATAAATAAGGATCACATTGAGGCTTTTATAGGTAAATGGATGCAACTTGAGACCATACTCATAAGTGAAATAAATCAAACTCACATGTGTAAATACTGTATTGTCTCCCTAGTATAAGAAACTGAAAGAGTAAATAAGATCCAAAATCTTCAATAAATATTGTGAAAGGGTAAGAAACTTCTCAAAGAGGAAAAAATAGCTCAGGGAAACAGAAAGAGAGAAGGGAAAAGAAGAAGATATAAATTTATATATATATACACTTAAGATAGGTAAGTTGGTTATACTACTAATTCTATTATTTCTTGGAACAAAACAGTTAATCCTCAAGATTAGATCAATTTTCCATGTCTATATCTGGTAATCAGAGTAACTGCAAAATAACAACTTTTATTAAGTTTGTACCACCTTGTTTTGAAAGCCTATATTGTTATTGTTGGGGGTTTTTGATATTGTTGTTTATTTGTCTCTTTTGTTTGCTGCTTTTCTTGGATTGTTTTGTTTTGTTTTTCCCTCTTTAAAATAAAAAATGTATTTTTCATATATTTGTGCGCAGTCTGTCTTGTCTTTATTTTTCACTGTCTATAAAAGAAAAAAATTTTTGATTTATCAATTAGTTTTAATTGCATTGTTCATCTATTTGTCTAAGATATCTTTATCTAATCCCCAAATGCAAGGATTTTATGTTTGTTTTCTTCTAGAACTTTTAGGTTTTACACTTAGATTTTTAGGCTTTACACTTAGATTTTTAATACATTTATGTTTATCATGGAAGGATACTTTATAGCGAAGGCATTCATAACCCTCTAGGTTGCTTTGACTGTAGTCTACAATTGTAGTTTATTCAAATAAGGACTGTGCACCTAGAATATCCACAGAGGGCTCAAAAAATTAATGAAAGTATTAACTTACTGTGCTGGACATGAAATTCAGGGCCTTCTACAAGCTAAGCTCTACTCAGCTTTGCTACTGAGCTGAGCTACACTCTCACCCCAAGCTACACTCTCACCCCTAATAAATGCCTTGTATTCACTTCAGCATGAATTACCTAGAAAGGACTCTGCACCTAGAAGTTTTATTTTGCTTTACAGGTGTTTAATAAGCCATATTGCTCACCAAATGTAAAATACTGAGTTTTAACACTCCACTGCCCTAGTGCCTAACCTTTATTTTACCATCCAAAAGGATACCATTTTTTTTAAGGCACATAATACGCACTTTGCTAAGGATTTTCATTTTCTCATCCATGTCAAAATATTGGTTCTTGCTAATTAAGCCAAGGAGAGGAGAAAGAGCACAAAAGCGAGTGACAGCAGGCACGAACGCACCTGTCTAGCACGGTTATGGTACAACATAAATACCATGAAAGCAGAGATCCACCATCTGTGTTCACCCTTCTCTACATGTTTGATTCCTTTACATTTACCCTGGGAGCCCAGTGGAAAAAGGCAGATCTGAGCAGGGCGCTCATTGCTGACTGCAGATTCGCTACAGAACACTATGCTCTGGAAAGAAAGGAAAAAAGAGGGGACTAGTCAAGGCAGGGTGTACTGGGAGATGAACTGGAGCTACAGCTTGAAATGGAAGCCAAGTCCAGGTCACTGTACCTACACAGTCCTTCTGGCAGCCAGAGCCAGTAAGATAAAGTCCTGGTAGTATCCAGTGTATTGTCAGCCAGTCCTCACTGAAGGGAGACCTGTTGGTAGTCAGGAATTAGTTCTGACCTCTCCATCCACTTCTATTCTTCTTCATAATGTCAATCCCAGGATGTTTAGCAACTCAGGACGCTTGCAATCCCTCCAAAATTGGAACATGGGGTTCTTTTAATGAGGGTAAAGCAAGCACAAAAAGCAATACTCATCCCTGAAGAAGGGGACCAAAGGAGGCTGGCTTGATTAAGGCTCTCACCAAACTGGAGCAGTGCTGGGCACAGGGGCTGTATCTGGGGATATTTTATGCTAACATGCATATGTCATGTACCACACACGGAGTCTGAGCAGCTACCACACGGCCGTCACTCACGGCCAGCTCCTCGAAGCCACTGCGCCAAGGCGCAGATGCTGGAAAGAGCTGAAAAATCAGTGCATCCTAAAAGTTTTCCATAGAAAGCAAAGCAGACAAATAAAAGACTAAGAAAACTTTGAAAACAGAAAATTACATTTCGCTGCCAAGAAGAAGAATGGTGGCAGCTATTTGGGAAAAAAAAAAGCAATTTGGGCAACAAAGGGCAATTCAAAGCTTTATTCATGGGCAAAGACTGCAGCCTTCTCTCGGCAGACTGGTTTTCAGTCCTTTGACTTGTGTCTCCCAATACCACGGCTACATTTTCCCGAGGCATAATATGGTTGGTCCAGATGTCTAACACTAATTAGAGTTTGCTAGAGAGGGGAAACTGTGCAATTCAAATGTAGCAACCAGAGTTTTTATCTGTGGAAATTGAAGGAATTCTTTAAGAAAGGGACTGAGAAAAGACATGCCAAAGATGTGTGTCACGCTGTAGTAGCACTTGCAGTAGTTGTTTCACATGGCTGGCTCCTGCTAAGCCTGTTGCCTAGTTAATTGACTTTTCATGTGAAAGTCTACCAAGCTAGAATTCGCCAGGTGATCACCTTTTAAAAATCTGAATATATCTTGTTGCTTCTCTCCCATCCTAATAACTATTAAGACAATATCAAACCTCCATTTGGTCATTTATTATTTTTAGCTGTCTGTTTATAATGCTCTCATAAGGTTTATCCTGTGGCTAAAATTTTGAATGAGATATAATTAATGTTTTTATGCAAGTCACTGATAAAAATGGATGGACGAATTAGTTTAAACATGTCCCTAGCTGGCATTGCTCTGTAAGTCAACACTCTTTTATTTCTGCAGATTTGACAAGATATAAATCTAACTGTACTATTTTCCAGTTCTTCACCATCAGAATATTTTAGGAAACTTTGCAAGATGACTAAAGATCACACTATCATAGTAACTAGAACATCTCAGAGAAAGGGGTAGGAAATACAATAGTTTCCCAGGGTCTCTGGGAAAAAATGAGTCTATAAGTATAAAGCACTTAGAATAGAGCTAACAGTAAGCTACCACACGTATGGTATTTTTGTTAATATTGCTCTGTTATTTTGGTATAAGTCATCAAGAAAATTGCCAAGACTTTAAATATGACATACTAACACAAAGGAAAACATTTATGTGCCAATAGTATTTGGCAATGACAGAATCAAACTGCTCCACAGTTCATCATCTTAACTGTCTTAGTTACTTTTCTCATTGCTGAGACAAACTACCTGACACCCGAAGTTAATGAAGGAAAGGTTTATGTCAGCTTGCAGAGGTTTCAGTTCATAATCGTCCGGCTCCAAGGCAGGGTAGCACGGCAGAGGGGCATCACAATGGAGAAAAAATTCATGGCACGCAGAAGACAGCAAAAACAGCAAGCAGAAAGTGACAAGTAGCTACTCTTTTTCTGTCCCTTGTATGCTAGTCAGGCTACTAGCAATAGCCTGACTTGGGTGTGAGTGCGATAGCACTCACACCCAAGATGGGGCAGTCTTAATCCTACCATCGCACCATGAATCAATCCCAACATCACATCCTGGATCCTAGCATCACACGCCTTAGATCCAGCCACCTCCAAAAAGCCCCACTATGGTCATATGAGGCTTTGATCTAGATACAGCCATAACAGTACACCTACATCAGGTTATATCAGTGAGGAAAATTGTTATCTCTTTTTCTGTACTAAGAATCTGGTTCATCTGTTATTGTCTAAGGAAGCCTGACACAATGACACTTCAAGTTAACTGACCATTCCTTCCTTCCTGTAATAGCTCAGGCATTCTATGGGTTAAGTTCTTAAATACCAGCGTAACCTTGCTCTGAGATAGTAAGACAATATTTAGACAATCTAAAGGCATCACATCACATCTTATTTAATGGACCACATCAGCAGTAACTGTCCTCTATCCTTGCTGCCTCTGTAACTGCTCCGTTAGATACAACACTTACTTTCTTGAAATGTCCCCACAATCAGCAGCAGCTCTGAAAATCCCTGCCCTGAAATCTCCCTCTCACTCCAAATCCACTGTGGGTTCATCTGTATTCCAAGGGAACTTTGTTTTCTTTTTCTTCCCTTCCCTCAATCCTTTTAATCCCGTAGTTCAAGCAATTAACTCTACAAATATTAGCTGCAATCAAGGTCTAGCACATGTGGTAATTTTCCCTCTAATAAATCAATCAATTCTTTCCATGGAGTGTTTTTCCCCCTTACAGCCGTTAGAGAATTACAATGCTACTTGAGGGTCACCAGCAACTTGAATTAGTCAAGGAACGTCAATCAAATTTGCCAGATTTTGCTTTAAAGATGAGAAAAATGGGACATTTACAAAGGCCTCTTGTCTTAAAATAGGAAGCTTGATAGACCCTTGTTGAATCTCTGTTAGAGAGGCTTTGGAGTACAATGATCCATTTGGAAGAAAATCAAAATCAGTACTACTAGTGACAAATCAGACAAAATATAGACCCTCTCATTAAATAATCTGAAAATTAATCACTGGAATAATCAACCATGCAGTGTCCCTAGGCAATGAAATATTCTGTAATGGCTAATAGGTTACTACACCAAAGAAAAGGGACAAATAATCTAGCAAATGGACAAATGTTCATTCCATGGCTTACAATTTTTACGTGCTTTCATTTTCTGATGTCTGTTTGCAGTATATAATGTTTACAGTCACTGTGGGGTACTGGCACACACACATCCACACACACAAACTCATAAAATGTCTTGATAATTTTTAAACTCTCTTCTCCCCTTCTCTCTGTCTCCTGTCCCCGCCCTTGCGCCCATTCTTTAGTTAGAGGGAGCTAAAGGATCCAAACTGTGCTCCCCAGGGCTTATTTTCAAGTTGGAGACGGAGAGTAAGGAGTACGGGGTCCAGTGAGAGATCAGCTACCCATTCCAATATAGTAGCTCAATTTTTGTTTCATTTCACCTGAGGTTCTATTGGAGAAGTGGTTTTTCTGCTTTGAAATGATTTGAGAATCACTTAAGTGACCCTGACTACTATTTTCATAAACACAGAAAATGAATGCCAGAAAAATGGAGGCATTTTTGATTGGGTGACAGACCCCAAACAGACCCTTTTATCTCATCTTTCCACCCGGTACCTCCATGCTTTAACACTTGGGAGCAACACTCAGGTGAGAATTCACCTGCCTTTGGTTTGAGGCCTATTTTTTAACATTTTTAAAAAAAATTTTCTTTTGTTTTCAAATGGTCATAAGGAAAAAAATTAGCATGAGAAGAGGCTAGAATGCTATACTGGAAACCAAAATAAAGGCTGCATTGTGCTCCTTGTTCTGCAGTCTTTCTAGACACTCTGGAAAATTACACCATTCTTTAGTACCTGAGAGGAGTTACAAGGGAGAGGGGGAGGCCTAGCTCCATTTTCTTATGTCACCAAATGTATTCCTATTAAGACTGAAAGAAGTGAAGATTTCAGTAGGAGACTTGGTGAAAACTTGCTAACATTAATGACTCAAATTCTCAGAGAGACTGCAAGGAAAATGGTGTCATCACTGTCATTCAAGCCATTTAAGATGAAATTTCAAAAGAAGGTTGTCAGGCATATTGACTGCCAGGTTCCATTATATCATCCTCAGGGGGTAGATCACACACTACTATGCAGCCCGTGGGCGCTGATGCTGAAGTTTGAAAGG
Source organism: Dolichotis patagonum (assembly GCA_004027295.1). Taxonomy (NCBI): domain Eukaryota; kingdom Metazoa; phylum Chordata; class Mammalia; order Rodentia; family Caviidae; genus Dolichotis; species Dolichotis patagonum. The sequence goes on along the minus strand of PVJX010016473.1, from coordinate 32,078 downwards.
AAACCGCACAGAGAGGAGGTGATGTGGATGTGGGACCCAAGGGGGGCTGCCTCACATGACCAGGACACATCACTGCCGACATTCACGTGGTAATTCAGGGGCACAGTTGTGATTCAACGTCTGGCTTTCTATCTTGGATATGCTGAAACTTGACCCATGAGGACGTTTAGAAGAGATCATGCTCTTGGTGCTGAAAAACTTCAGGAAAGTTTGAGCTATTAATGCTAGTGACCATTTATTAACATGCTATGAGAATACTCCTTTCTGGTGACTGGAATATCTGTGTTCAGTGCATCCCAGCAATGAAATACTTGTAAAACTTAGAACAGTCATCAGCAGGCAGCTATGTGGGTAAGAGCAGTGACTTTCAACCTTCCCAAACATTGCAAGCATCAGGGGTGCTTCGACGCTAAGGCCAAACTCCAAAATCAAATATATCTGACTCTCAGGGATGAGGATGCAAATATCAGTGTTTTTTAAATCTGAAGTGATTCCAATGAACAGTCAGAGCTAAGAACCACTAGGGTAGAGCAAAGGGAGTGGCCTGGACAAGTTTCAAGTTGTCAGGTAAGGACATTAAAAATTCAGCTACCATTATTTCATTGAAGAAAGGAAATTTTAACAAGCATTAGAAAAGACATAACTCCAAGATGCAAGATTAACTCACTAAGTTATATTTATTTTTCTCATAGCTCTATACAGGCCAGTGATCATTTCACTATAGACTAATGCAAACCTAAGAACAGATGTGAACAAATTGCTTTCTACATCCATCGTCAAAGTTTTCCTCCTTGGACACCTTCAGACACACTTGACTGAGTTTTGGTTAATTAAACTACTGTCCTATGCTACTGTCCTATGCCATAGCCTTTCTGTAGAGGTATTAATACTATTAAATTGTAAGTAATTTTTGCTCCTTGGCTTTAGAAATAGTCTGTCTTTTCCAATTACCAAATATGTTGCTTTAGTAAGTTTAACTCTTCTTGGACACCTTGAACTAAGTCTTCTAAAGTGGGGGGAACACATATATCCCTAGATAAGTAAGTACTGGGGGTTACTGGTGCCATCTAGTTTTGCTCTGATAACCATTACTCTAAATGCAGGGGAAGAATCACTGGATTGCCAACTAATTTGAGTTGAGTTATTTTTATGTGCATCAAGTTACAGAGAAACTTTAAGTCTTGAAATAAAAAGACTTGTATTTTAAAACTTATCTCTAGTGCCTCTTTGGAATCTATCAGCCCATTTCTTCTGTGATCATGCTTTATATTGTTCTTCTCTTTCCCTTAAGGTACAGTGGTATTGGCATTCTTGGATCAGTTCACACTCAGTTGTCTGTCCTTAACAAGTCAGGCACTAGCAACTACTAGGACAGAGTAGCTGTGCTGTGAAGCTCACCTGTACTCCAAGACTGTGTCAAAGCTCCCTTCAACACATGGGTAAGATAGAGACTCATCTGTGCTTGACAAAGGTGTGAAATAACTCTCCACTTACTAATTTCTTCTAAGCCAATATGCTGAAGGGCAGACTGAGAGACTAGGACCTAGAATAAATACGTACCCTGGGCCAACGAGAAAGTTCTATTTGCACATACCTGTGTTCTGCAGAAACCTAATAGCAGCTGCTCTGCCTAACTCAGTCCCAACCAAAGTGCTTGCCTTCTTTTCAAGCTTAGGGGCTTTGTTTAGAGAAGCACATAAACTTCAGATTTCCAAGACCTTTATCTGAATTCTGGATGTTCTATCCTTTTCAGTGAGTTGCCTGATCTTTTGGGTCTCATTTTCCTTATCTAAAAAATGGGAAAATAATATTGTTTGGACAAGTAAATGCCCATGTTTTGTACTCTGAGTAACTAATTTAAAGATAACACTCTGCAATGTATTAACCACTGATACTTTTCTATTATCTGGTTTTGAAATTTTGTTTTCTCTTTTTTCTTTTTAAAATAAAATTTAAACAATACAATGGGAATATTTAGCTATCATCTTGTACATCACTTTATATAATTGTAAGGGTTAAATAACATAATTCAAGTAAAATACTTAGCAAACAGTCAGACATACCAAATACTAAAAATTAGCTTTAGGTCAGAGCTCAGTACAATAACATGACATTCAGTAGATGTTCAGCAAATAATCACATACATTTGAGCACACGCGCACACACACACACACACACACACACACACACACAGCAGTCCTATATCTATTTGTAGAGACAGGAATCTCATGGGACATGCAGAATAAAGAAGCTGTCACTGAATTCTGAGCTTCAGTTTTCAGGTCTTCACAATTTAAACAAACCCATTTTGTTACACAGTGTTAATCACGACTTTGTCTTTTGTCTCCCTCAAAGCTAATCTTCCTTGTTCTTCTATGGTGAATTTTTTATGTCCGCAATCCCTTTCCATTAAAGTGCCCTTCCTGGTCTTTGCCCTGCTACTTGATTCTGGTATTTGTTAGACCCAGAGCCACATTCCATTTCTGTCATATTGAAGCAGTCAAATGCTTTAAAGGAAAGCATGTAGAAATCCATATGTGTGCACCTGCATCTCCATAGTTTCAAATTCTGCCAAGCCAAGAAGAATTTGAATCATTTTCTCTATTGATACATCACTTCTGAGCCTCAGGTCTGAGAGATGGAGGTAGGAGCACAAGCCCCTGTGTTGCTCTGGGGTGATTCATATCCATGCAAGACTCAGCGCAGTGCAATATTTTTATCCTGCTACAATTGAAAAATTTCAAACTCAGTTAATTACTATTTCACAACTTCTTTCTACCTCTGCCAAATCGCCCCTTTTTCTCCTGCCAGAAACAAAAGCAAACTAAAAACATATCAAGAGATGAACTTCTCAAGCTGCTGAAAATTTACCGAGAGAGTCAAGCCTGTTTCTGAAAGTTTCAACTCACCCAATCAGACAACAGGCTGACGAAAGGAGGCATTTATCAAGTTACACAGAAGACTCCATCTGTTATCCTAGACCTTTGTTACCAAGTGACACAAGAGGACATACTCGAGGGTAGTTAGAAAGAGTTTCATTTTACAGATTCTTAGCTCAAAGATTTCAATTCAGAGAGAAGAAACAGCACAAGAGGAAAGAATCCAAGTATGAGTGATGGAGAAAACTTCATAAGCTGATGTTCAACACGGCAAGAACGACCGTCCATGGTGAAGCTGCCTTTTCAGCTGCACCCATCCCTTCGGCTTCTATAATAAACACAGGCACAGAAGCAGCCTCTCTCCATGCGCACAAAGGTCTTGCTTTTGAACTGCACCCTCACAACAGCTGTTTCCCATCATGTCCAACCAACAGAAGAAAATCATTTTTTGCATAGCTGGGGTGTTAAGCTTTGCGTGTGCTCTAGCAGTTGTGACAGCTCTGGGGACACCCCTGTGGATTAAAGCCACCATCCTTTGCAAAACAGGGGCTCTGCTCGTCAATGCCTCAGGACAGGAGCTGGACAAGTTCATGGGCGAGATGCAGTATGGGCTTTTCCACGGAGAGGGCGTAAGGCAGTGCGGGTTAGGAGCAAGGCCCTTCCGGTTCTCGTGTAAGTAACAATTGCGTTTGAATTATTAAATACTTTAGGAACACTCATTCAACTGCTGTAAGGACTTATGTTAAGGGTCTACTAGTCTGTTGCAGGACTTTTAAGCTGGTGAGAACTATTTGAAATACCTAAGACTCAGAGTAATTTCTTCTTTCTAGTTTTTGTTTTGTTTTTATTTTATCAATTTTTCATTCTTGCTATTTTTATTATGACAACATGTAGTCATTGGTTGTTATGCAATTAAACACTTTGAAAACATAAGCAATTAATCTTAAATATCAAAAAACAAACCTTGAAGAACTGTTCTTTATGACTGTAGTGATAATAAAGTGCTAAGTATTTTTTAAAAAAAGAAAATCTTAAGTATCAATCACTATTCATGTAGGAAATTATGGAGTCTTTTTTTTTTTTTTGAAAAGGGGAACTTGGAGAAGTAGAAAAGCTGCAAGAAATGATCTTTATGCTTTTTGTTCTTTAATAAAGGACCAATCTCACAGGCTCCTTAGATAATCCTGTCTGTTTTTCTTCCTTTCCCATCACCCCTGTTTTCTGTCCCACATCCACTTTATCCCCGTCAGGACCTTTGGTGCTGATAACCTGCTTTCATTTTTAAACTATTTAAAATAACTTGACTATGGAAATTTTAAATGGTCTGGCATAACTGGGAAGGAATTAAATGCCTATTTAGTATAAAAATCTGCAACTGATTTACCTTCAAATCATGTAGACTATGAGACAGATTTTCCTGTTGTGATTTTTGTGAAATGGAAGTGTTATCCACAGTATTTATAACCTGTTTATCTTAAGAAGGGAATTTTTAAAAGATTACCATGTGAATAGGCAGCTCATTAAATGAAAATTAATAAGAAGTCATTTGTTATATCTCTCACAACACACATTCAGAAGTTATTATTATTTCAGAAGGGCTGGTTCGGAACAATCTTATGAAGACACAGTCAGTAAATTACTGCATAAATCACTCTTCGGGAAAGGAGGTTACCAATTGAGGCATTTAAAATGAATTATTATTTTGCCTGAGTTTCTTCTCTCCTCTTGTATAGGTAGAAAGTGAAATTAATTGAATTTATTATTAACATATGCAGCATCTAATTAAATTGCAGTGCTGGTCTATTTATATTTCTGCAACATACTTTATATCTTCTTAGTAGTCACAGGGCACCAACCTTCAACTCACAGAGGTTACAAATTAATATGAATTTTCATAGGGCTCTAGAAAAATCCCCAAGAATTATCTTCAGCTTTTCAAGAAATTATCATCAAGGAGATTTAATGAAGTGGCTACAACTCTTTTCACTGAATGCTTTTAGCTCATTAAGGTGTTGGGGCTGCTAGGGCCACTCAGCTTTCCTTAGAGGGGCAGCGAGAGTGAAGCAGAATGTTATACGATTGGCAAGATTAGCGAAAAATAAAAAAGGAAAAATAAGGATGGGTGAAATGATTTAACCGTGAGTCACAGCAATGACAGCGTGACTAGCTTCTCACAGATGAATTTAGACAAAAGCATGCATGTACAGTGAATATTCAAGAGGCCTGTGCATTTACTACAGTGAAATGGAGATAAACTCAACTCGGGCCATAGGACATGTTTCAGAACAGTGAAAAGCTGTTTCTGAACACTTACTACACACAGCACTTTATGCACTTTGCTTTTTTCTGTCTTCAGGAAGCCACATTCTTTCCTCTTGTAATTCACTGAATAATTTTTGTTTCTATTTCCTCCTGTGCTGGGTCCACCTAGGAAAAAATTGCTCCAATCAAGTGCCCCTCTGCTTGTGTTCTGTGAGTACTAGTGGAGCTTGTGGGGCTAAAACAATACCCTCACCCACGCCCTAGAATTGCATTAGTCTCCACAATACCCCAAACATCTCCCCAGGCTAATGAAAAACACCTAATTCACTTGTTTGTTTTGTGATGACAACCATCTCAATGTACCACAGACAACACAGATTAAGCATTCTCTATGTTACATGGATATATACATGTTACATGGATGGATGTATACACAGATATATACATGTTACAATCTCATTCATTTTGGTGAGTCCAGAGAAGTATACTAATAATATGACTTTTTTTCCTGCCTAAGCATAGAAGTATCTCTTTCAGTTAATCATAAAATGATGGGGAAACTTAAGGAAAAAAAGGTCCAATGCACTCCCCAAAGAGCATAATGCGCATTTAAATAAACATCCATGTCAATGTTAAAACTTCTTCATCAACATGCCTTTGGGATATATGGTACTCTTAAAGTTTCCAGTCCCCTTGCAATATGATGTGGTTCACATTTTTTTACTCCAAATACCACAATGCTGTCAATGAGGTTTCATCAGTGTGTCTCTGAAGTAGGAGTCCTCTGATACTCTTCCTGATAGAAAAGTATAAACCCTTTTAATATAAAAGAATAAGAAGCCTAACTGTTCTCAGTATTAGCTTTCTTTGACAAAGCACTCTGAGAGCCTCCAGAGAACTCAGGCAGATGATTCTTTTCTCTTTCTCCCAGAGACCAACTTATGATTAGAACACAACTCATTTTCTAGAACTTTCTCCTTTTTCATTGTTCCTCTAAAAAGTTACTAAGCAAACATTTGGATTTGCAGAAACTTTCTGCAAAATTTGCAAAATTTCTGCAAACTTTCTGGTGTGCAAGGAATGGAAAAGGAAACATCAAGATACCCATCACTGCCAGGCACAATGGCATAGTGGCCAGTAGAAATACAGAGCAGACCATAAGTGCAAAGCACTTATGTATTTTAATATGTGCTAGTAGCCACATTTAAAAGAAAAAGCAAAAAGCAGAGCAAATTAACAATATATTTTCCTTAACCCAAGACACTCAGAACACTATCATTTTTAACATGTAATCAATATACAAATTATTGAGATATTTCATTCTTTTGTTTTATTTAGTGCTTTGAAATTGTGCTTTATGTTTATAGAATGCCTAAAGCAAGGCAGCCATATTTCAAGTGTTCATTTTAATGGCTATTGGATTAGACAATACAGATTTAGAGGGAGATTCACTCTGAATAAATTAGCCATTGATGGTTTCCATATTCTAAATGACATTTTAGTGGCTCTGCTGTACACATCTATGTGTGTTATTTTTATGTGCAGTGTTTCATCACTTTTAAAACCTAGATATGTGGCACAACATGAGAACCAAGATGGAACCAGAATAGTTGGGCGATGTAGTCATGTTTGTTCCTATTAAATGTTCCCCACTGACCACTCTATCTCTTTTAATTATAACAAGAATCTGCCCTGCTAGCATGCACAGTTATGCTGAGAAAATTTCTGCCTCATTTACCCCGGAGGATTCTCATGCAGTTATGGGTCAGTGATTCATTTTCTAGAGGTCACTAACATTCGTACCTAGCACACAATTTCATTCATTATAATGAGGAAGGTTTTCCTTTCAAGACAACACAACTGGTGGGCTTAATTTTCCCTGATATGTCACTTGTAAAATTTTAATGATGATGCTTAAACTCTAGATGCAGCCAATAAGACAAAAACTGCTAGTTCAGAGTATGTGGGTAGGTTTCTGTTTGGGTGGTTTGAAACATTTCAGAACATCATCAAAATATGATACCAAGAATCATATGGCATCAATCATTCCTGGATATACTGAGCTAGTCATTGCCAAGACAGTTCAATGAGCTGGTAAAACATATGGAATTCTTTTTTATTTAATGTGAAAAATAAAATTTAACTAGTCATGTATCACAGCTTGTAACTTTAGTCATACTTTGTAAAGCATTTTAATTTGGATCTTATCACAGAAAATTTGTAAAAAGCTTAACAGAGATTTAGCTTACTTCATATTCTAGAAAAGCAGAGTTTCTTTACCAGATGAGGTGTATGACCTAGATTACAGAGAAAATGCTGAAACTACTTCTGTGAGCAAGAAGGTGGCTTCTTGAACATATTTTGGAATAGGGTAATGCAGTGGGACCCAGAATCTCTCTGCCTATCACTGAGATTGGCATTCTCCATGGTCTCTTTCAACTTTGTCTCTTGTCTTCTGCTGATCTCAGGTTCCCCAGAAAAAACAATGGCACTACCATGCCTAAAAGTAGGGCCTATGTGAAAGCAGGCATGGTGGGAGAAAGGTTGCAGGGAGCCTATGGAGTTGATCTTGGAAGTCTACCTGGTGGTAGAAAAGAGAAGGAAGCCACTTTTAGCTAACAGGCATAGACCTTTTACCTTTTCACTGAGGGACACTATTGTTAGTCTCTTCACTTATTTAAAAAAAAAAATCTAGCATACAGAGACTTTATTCCTCATTACAACAAATGTAATTAATGGAATGAAGGATAGTAATGTGTGAGAAGGAATAACCTTCAATTTGGCTCAGCCAGCTATTACTTTGTACTTTCTAGATCTTCATGTCCTCTCCATTATTTCAAAATACATGGAAGTGTTTGCTAATGTATATGTCTTCTCTGCAAGAGCATCCTAGTCCTCAAGAAGACAAGGGATGGATATTATTTGTCCTGGTCCTCCTCATACCAGGATCTAAAACAGTGATGGCACAAAGAGGTTCTAACAAATGTTTAGTAAGATGACACTGATAGGATGAAGCAACCTAGATTTTAGGTGAACTGGCCACTTATTGGGAATTAGACCTTGAGCAAACCTCATCACTTGAATGATTTTTAAGTCTTGCATCCATAAAAGGGAACTGAAAGTAGGTAATTTCTCCACATCTCTTCCAGTTCAAATGCTTTGTGATCTATAAAATATGTGGCTGGCTATTCTTGACAAGGTCCTTCTATCTTTAAAATTATATGACTCTTCTAGTCTCCATCACTTGAAGTCTCCCTCCACTGACAAATTTTAGCCACCATTATTAGAAGTGGTGAGTTATGAGTGCTTTTGCTCTGGTCCTCAAAGCTCACAATTTTTAACGTATTCTGAAATATCTGCTATTTATCAGGACCCAGACAACTTTCATTATCAAAGTGAGTATTTTTTCTTCCCTGTTACAATTTTTTACTTTTTTTTGTATGGAAAGTCACAGAGAAATAAGGAGTTAATGAGGAATGGGCTACTTCGGAATTCTGGGGAGATAAGTTAGGAGATGCCTGACTGTTTTTGGGAGAAAATACCTGACATCTGCAAATTAAAGGAGGAGAGGTATTTTTAGCTCACAGTTCATAAAGGTTTCAGTCTGTAGTGGGGGGGGGCAAGGCAGGACAGGGGCAATGCAGACGAATAGCTGCTCCTGCCACAGCACCCAGGAAGCAGAGACAAAAGAGGAGCCAGGGAGCTTTTTCCAAGCCAAGTGCCATATTTTATCTGACCAGGCCCCACCTCCTAATAACAAGTCTACTGTAAAACTCAAATAATCCTGTCACCATTTGAAAGCACCATGAGGCTTTACGGGGACATCCCACTGTAAATACCCAAACTGAAATGGTGTTGAGAAAACCAAAAAGAAAAGGTCAGAAAAAAGGGAAGCTGATCTCATACACTTCCCAAGTTTCCCTAAAGTCTTCATTCATCCTTACCAAAAAAAAATTCTTCCTCGAGTCTAATTTCTTAAGCTGATGAATATAAGAAGTTAGAAATAATCAGTGTGTCTAACACTCCTAGAGTATTTTTTACCCAAAAGAGGAACTTCACAGAAATTATCCTCTGAGCAGTAGGAAATGTGGGGGGAATGCTTTTGAGGAAAGAAACTTCTGGCTGTCTCTTTTCAGGCCAGAGAAAGGATTTTTCTCTCTCCCTTTTCCTAACAACTAACCCTCAATGACTGCATCAAAACAAAACAAAACAAAATCTTGCAGAATCAGGCTTGTTCAAGAATCACAACTTTCGGATATGCGTGCTCACATGCGCACACACACACATGAACACAACACACACGCCTTTCTTCCCTTTAATTACACCACACCCTAAGCTAATAAGTAAAATAATTGGTCATTGTCTTTAGAAGCTAACACAAATTGCTGACAGGGACATTGTTTTTCTCTTTGTTGAAATTTAAACAAATTTTAATTGATACATAAAAATGCACATATTTATGGGGAACTATGTGATGCTTTGATACTTATATACATTGTGTAATGTTCAAATCAGGATAAATATATCTATCTCCTCAAACATTTATCATTTCTTTATGCTGAAAACTTTCAGAATCCTTTCTTCCAGATTTTTAAGATATGCAGTGCATTACTTAGATCTATAGTCATCCTGCTAGGCAAAGGCTACCAGAACCTCTTACTCTGATGTAACTGTAACTTAGTACCCCCTGACCAAATTTTCCCCTTCCCTATCTCTCCTCTATTCTCTGCAGCTCTTGGTGACCACAGTTCTACTCACAAATTTCATGAGCTCAGTTGTTTAAAATTCCACATGAGTGAGATCATGAGGTATTTGTTTTTTCTGCCTGGCTTATTCCACTTAACATAATGATGGTTCTGAGAGCTCTGAAACTCAACCCTGTAGTATGACTTTGCCTACTGGGTTATGGCTCCAAATCCGTTCTCACACTTTCTACCTCTTCTTCTAATTTCTGAGGCAATTTATTCATTCCAAGGACTTTGAGACATTTCAGAAGGAAAAAAAATGCTTATTTCAACTGTCCATTTACTGAGTACCTCATAAATGGCAAGCATTTCACATATATTCGTCTAATCCCTACATGAACAGTGTTATGACAAATAATTCTTGGACAAACTTGAAAACTGGAAATGGCTACAGTTCTGGAAAGAGACTACAGTATGTTCTCAAGCTCACAAAACCAACAGGTAGGAGACCTAAATTCAAATTCCGAAAGATGAAGACGGTGTAAGTTAGCCTTTGATTTCTGTGTGTGTGTGTGTGTGTGTGTGTGTGTGTGTGGTATGTGGCACTAGGTATTGCACACACTGCCTCAGGTGTACACACACTTCACCACTGAGCAACATCATCAACCCTCAGCATCTGTTTAAAAATGACAATACTTCACAACTTGTTCTTATGTGTCCATACAGTTTGAGTTCATTCATTGTTTATTTCAGATTTAAATGTCATGATATATAAACTCTAGTCTTTGATCGTTGGAAGGCAAAATAGTCAAGTTTGTTGAATGGTCTAGGTTGAGCAGGTCACATGCTTTGTTCTAACCTCTGGGTTATATAATTGATACCGCCTTGTTTTATCATGTGTTTAGCTGAGTGAAGATTACTGTCTTAGTCACTTTTCTCATTGCTGAGACAAAATACCCATCACCCAAAGTGAAAGAGAAGATGTATTTAGTCCACAGTTTATCGATTGGCTCCAAGACAGGTTGGCCTGACAGATAGCATCACAAGGGAGAAACAGTTCATGGCGGTCAGAAGGTTAACAAAGCAAACAGGGATGACCATAGCTTTTTCCACCCCTTGTATCTTATCCAGGCTACTTAGGGTAGGTAGCAGTCATACCCTTAATCCTGGTTCCCTTGATCCTAGCACTGCACCATGAATCAAATCCAACATCACACACTCTAGATCCAGCCACCTCTGAAAAAGCCCCTATGACTGCAGGAGGATTTTGGGGGACATCTAAACATAAGCCATAGCAATTACTACCAACTAAAGACTTTATGATACAATTTTCAGTCAGTTACTTTGACAACAGCAATGATTTCACCACAGCAATTAACAAAATGGCAGGCTTTCCTGAGGTGACATAAACAATTTCAAAGCTGAGCCAGGGAGCAAAAGAAAAACAGGTGTGAGCACTTTATTCATTTTAAGAACTGGTGTCTTATCAATGGAATAGAATCAGAACATGAATTAAAGTCTTGTTTTTAAAAAGTTAAGAAACAAAAGTTCATTTTTGTCTTTGAAATATGTTAGAGGTTTCATAAAGCTACAGGAATATTTTTAAATGAAATTCATGCACATTAAAGAATGACAAACTGGCCTCCCATCTAGTTACGCATTTAGATACTGAGATGGGGTGTGGTATGCTACACTTTTATTACAGGTATAGTAGGATTGGCCAATAGCAAATTTTGTAACTGGCAGACTAATTTACCTATAGTTCATATTTTGATCCCTCTCAGCATGTCATAACTGTGGTGAAACCATTCTCAGGAGTTATTACCCCAACATAATCACACCCCTGTGGATCAGGAGCAGTTAAGTGGCTTCTGTTATCAGAGACACATATGTGCCACAGCAGCTGCCATCCCCAAGCCACCACTGGTGATTAAGACTCACTAATGGTTGCATCGGAGTGGGCCTGAGTCAGCTGGATTCACTTCAGCTGAGAGAAATTCAGGTGAGATGCTGAGAAAGTTGTATTTAAATGGTTCCATCATATAGTCAGGTCCCCTCCTTTTAAATTCTGGGGTCATAGATTTTGTTTTGCCTGGCCACATAGCCATCAGAAGCCTGGCTCAATACCTGGGTGTGAGATTATGGGTGATATTAAGGGAGATGAATGCAACGCGCTTATGTCAGGGAATGTCTTATACTGGATTTCCATAATGACTGGCTGCAGATGGGCTGAGGGGAAAGTCAGATCAAGAGCATTTCTGTAAAAAGAAAGGACTCTTCTCTTGTTCTATTTCAAGAAAATGAATAGCTGAGCAGCAAGAGGCCAAATACTTATTTTTTAAAAAATAATACATTCTTTCATGTGGAGAAGGACAAGTTGAGAAGAACACAGGACCTCTAAAACTACCTTTGTGTCTTTAATCTGGGAAGGAGTCACTGCACCACGGCTGATCTCACTAGCAGAGGCTGCCTGAGTTCCCAGGGCTTCACAGATGGCTTTATCTGAATTGCACATCTGGGCAGATGCAGGCAAGAAGAGTTGATGAGACCAAAACTATTAGATCAGTGGTCCATGACCTTGGCTGTGATTAGAATCACCTGGGGAGCTTTTAAGACTACTAATGCCAGGCTCCATCCCAGACCAATTGAATCTGGATCTTCAGGGGTGAGGCCTGAGCACTGAAATGTTTAGAAGCTCCCCAGCTGTTTCGAGCATGCAGCCAAGGTTGAGAATGGCCAAGGTGATTGATGGTGGCCAAGACAAGTAGAAGCAAGGGAAGCCAAGAGGTAGAGGCCCTCACTGTCAGGGATGAGGGAAGCCACCGGAAGGCAGGCAGGCATGAAGAAGAGTATTTAGGACTGCTTCTCCACACGTGGAGATTGACTGGCCAAACTCAAGCCAAGATCTTAGTTTCCACTCCTTTAGCTACATAATTCTGTGAAGGATCCTATGTTTTATCTATACCCACTTGGCCTCAGAGAAAATGAGCAAGAAACAGCATATTTAGCTCTCAAACCCAAAGATCCCTGTTTGCAAATCTGTTCGCCAGTTACAGAAACCTGATCAACCACTGGCAGAGTGAGAGCATTCAGCTCTGTCCTTGGCAGGCCAGCCTCCTGCTGCCCAGACCTGCCTGTCTGCATAAAAGCTGCCTAATTTGGGGAACATTTAAGCCGTATTCTCTAAACATTTTGTCAGACATGAAGCTGACATCTTGACCTCCATCTGCCTGACTCCCATGAATGGGCTCTTCTCCTTCCAAAGAGATTACCAGGGGTCCCCTTTAGAGGTGGTATCAGTCCCAACATCATTTTAGACAAACCATTACAGTGAATGTCCAAGAAACTGCCCAAAAGAAATAGAAATGAGAGTGGGAACAATATATCAGACAGTGAGGAAAGCGTGTGACAGGTATCAAATAAGTAATTAACCATAAATCCAAAGTTCCAGGATTATTTATAGCAACAGTCACCCACCCGATTGAGGGAAAAAAATCAAGACAGAACTTTGCCTGAATTCCACGCAAAGACTCCTGGGGAGGTGGGGCTCTCTGACTCCAAAATACGTATGTTCTCTGACCACCTACGGGCCAAACAGCTCTTATCCAACCTCAGTGACTGAGTCTCGACCTGAAGATGCATTGAGCTGAATTCCCATGTTCTACTCTCCTCTCGGAAGTACAGCCCTCCTGCTGTTCTCATCAGGTTAAAAAAATGTTTAGGCAATTATTTCAAATTTACATAAATACTCTCATTGGCATGTCTCTGTGATATTTCTTTTTTTAAATGTTTACTTTTAATGGCCTATAATAATTACACACATTCATGGGCTACCATGTGATGTTTTAATACATGTATGTTCTATGATGATCAAATCAGAGTAATTAGTGTATCTAGCACCTCATACAGGTTTCATGTCTCTATGGTAAGATGTGCAAAATTCTTTGTTCTATATAATTATTTTTGTTTTTTTGAGACAGGGTCTCACTATGCAGTTCAGGCTCGCCTTCAGCTCACTTTGTAGACCAGGCTGGTCTTGAACTAGCAATGATCCTCTTGCCTCAGCCTCCTGAGTGCTATGTTCTACATAAATTTTAAGAATATAATACATTATATTCACCTGACTGTACAACAGAGTATAAGAACTTATTCCTCCTCTCTGACTGTAACTTTGTCCGCATTGACCAGTGTTACCTATTATCCCCAGGCTCTGATAAGCATTATTCTACTCTCTGCTTCTGTGAGATCAGCTATTTTACTATTCACATTTACAGATAAGAGATCTCAGAGGTAGAGACCCACATGCATAGTAATAGCAAAATCAGATTAAACCCAAGCTTTCCTAACTACAAAAGCTATGCTCTGTCCAACCTGTGGTGTTGCTCTCAGCTACCCCTTGGCCATTTATTTTTCCTTCCACCAACAATTCCATCCTTCCTGCTTTGATGAAAATTCCATCATCTGTTATTCTATTTAATGCTATTAAGTATAGATTAACATTCAACTTACCAGTCCCTGTTTTAAGATTTGTAGGTTAAAAGAACATGATTGTTCAGCTGGAAATAGTAACAGAAAAAGATCAAAGTTTCAGGGTAAAACTCAACAAAAGAATCCAGTGGGTAAAAATGAAATAAATTTTAAGACAACTGAAATGAAAGCCGTACAGTCAGGTATATCAAAGAAGGCATGATTAATGACAAGAAATAAAGGAACATATTTAGTAGTTACAAAAAAACATTCTTAGTACTCTCCAATGATCTGTTGAAAGCAGCATGATTTTACATGGAAGATACAAATTATCTGTAAATGAATCCAAATTAAAGAGGGTACATGTGCCCCCTACATTTCTCCCCAAAATGATTACTGAGTGACTATTATGTGCCGTTGTGTTCTGCTACATGCAAATGTGATAAGAATTTAAAAAGATGCTTGTTCAACAATTGCAAAATCTAGCAGAAGTGTTTTCAAGTAACCAATCACTTGAGAGAACTATATAATCAGGATAGGCTAGGTTTTGTTTAAAAACAAATAAGCCCAAATTCTATAGATTTAAATAAAAAAGATGTGTTTCTTGTTCATAATACATATATTTTTTTCAGAGATACACTGTAGGTCTATTCCAGGACACAGAAAAAGTTGTAGAGGGCATTTCACAGACAACTAAATTCTCTGACCTGGGACTCATACATGCTACTTCCACTTGTATTTTGTTAGCCAGGGCATGTTTCACAGCCACACCTGACTTCTGTGGGGCCAACATGTATAATTCTACTATGAACCCAGAATGAAGAAGAACCAAAGCCACTGATGGTTGAACAGCATTAATTATTGTCTCAATTATTGTATTTTTTTCAGAAAGTTGAAAGAAAGAGTTATTCTCTGTGAGGCAATGGTACAGGAAAATCACAAAAAAGCTCAGATAATCAGCTTGCTGTGCTAGTGAGATTTTCATCACTGTGACAAAACACTGAAAAAAACTTGAAAGGGTAAAGATTTATTTGTGCTTATGGTTTCAAGAAGTTTCAGTCTATAGTCAACTGGCTTCATTGCCTTAAGATCTTGTGACCAGACAGAAAGATCATGGTAGAGAAAAACTGCTCATACCCTTGGCAGCCAAAAAGCAGAGGAAAAGGAAAGAGCCCAAGAGGAAGGGGCCAGTGACCAGATATAGTTATCAAGGTCACACCCAAGGACACACTCCCATCAAAGTTCCTATCATCTTCCAATATAAATCCTTCAAACTATGAATCCATCAGTGGATTAATCCATGACAAAATTAGAGTCCTCATGATCTAATCACTTGCTGAATTCCCAGCCTCTAAATGTATAAGAATTTGGAAGAGGGTACATATTTAATATCTCAATGACAACACTAGTTAGAGCTAGATTACATTGAAGAAGCTTTCCAAGTAAAAGTGTAGAGTGGACTGAGGCCAGAGTATGAAGTATGTGTGAGAATGAGGAGGAAGAAGACAATCCTGGTATGTAGCCTTAGGAGACAGGACAGTAAAGCAATGGCCAGGTGGTGAGAACTCTAGTTCTACCAAGGCACTGTTTTTATTTTGGAGATAGTGGGAAACCATTTAAGGAAGTTAAAGTATGTGGTAAGATAGAAGATGAATGTGAAGAAGAGCAAATGGTGGGTGGCAGAGTGGTCTGAGAGGCCAGCAATAGCTGCTGTTCCAAACCAAAGCACTGACAGAGGAATAGAAAGGATGGGAGCTCATCCCAAAATACTCAGATGCAAAAACCAGCAGAACTTGGAGACAGAACATAAACCCCAGATGTCTGCTGGAAGCATACTTATTAAAATTCACTGTTGTGAATACATATGGAAGGATTTTAAAGGTAAGAAAATGGAATTTGTTTCGATCAATTTGAATATGTGTTTCCACCTGTGGAGCATGAACAAGAGATGCCCATCAGTTATGTGAAGTGTGATAAAAAAAAATACCACAAATGTTTAATTTTTTAAAAAAATTATTACAGTAAAAGACACATTGCTATTAATCCCCCTGGAAATACTCCCCTTAACTTTGAACATATTTATCCTATTATTCTGGCCACTTTCTTAAGCAGTGTGAAAGTCTTTATCATGTTTTACACTGTAGTGGCTGGCTCGGTGTTCTTCATCGGTTCGAAATGTTTACCTTTCATGGTAATTTTGACTTTGACAAAGAGTCAGATTCAGTGTAAAAAGCAGATGAGAACACTATAATGTTTTTAACAAACCTGCCTTTTCATTGGATGGTATTCAGCAGTAGCATCTATTGTATTTTTTCCCCCACAGCTTGTAAAACATGAAAGAGGACTTTTAGAACTGCTTTAGAAAGAATCAAGAATGACAGAATAAACGTGTTAGAAGCGAAAGGCAGAATTCTGAGGAGGATTAACGGCAATGTGTGTGTTACTGTAACACATTTTTGTCCTCCCACGTACAAAGTTGGAGGTTAAGAGAAAAGCCTGGGTTAGACCTCATCAGGGCAAGATTTGGAGCCATAACTGCAGGGAAGTTTTCCAAGGGATGGCAATTGAATGAAAAGATAGACAAGATGTGTCCCAGAAAACACTAATATATCTGTGGAGGTGGGGGCCTTGCAAAGGAGATGGAGAGAGAATCAGTGAGATGGAAGGTAACCAGCTAGGGGAAGTCAGAGGAGAAGAAATAATAGTTAATAGGCTTAAACACCACAGAGATGTCAAATGAGAGACAGTGAAAATAGTACTTAGCATGTTACCACCGGAAAGACACAGGAACCTTTCTGAAGCAGCTTTGGTGGTGTGATGAGGAGAGAAAGTCCTTGCAGGAGCTGAGGAAGTGATGGGAAGTGGGGATGGTGGTGGGGGGAGCAGGTATAAAGGAAAAGACTGAAGTCAGGAAACAGAGGATACCTAAAGCCAGGCCAGGCCAGGCTAAGCTGTGGGTGTGTGTGTGTGTTCACAAAGGGAAGGAAGGTCTTCCTTGCTGAGAAGATATAGCCAGAGGGAGGTGAAAAAGCATGGATCTGAGAACAGAGGGAAATTGGCCATCCTTTGGACAGGATAATAAAGCATTTCTTTCACTAAGAGGAAAGGGGAAGCTGGGAGTGATGGCGCATGCCTGCAGTCCCACCACTCAGGAGGCTGAGGCAGAAAGATTGCTTTGAGTTTGAGGACAGCCTGGGCTACATAGTGAGGGCCTATATCAAAAAACCAAAAAGAAAAAAAAAAAAAGAATAAAGCGGCGGTTGGGCACACACCACAGAGAAGGTGTGGGTGGTCACGGGTGCCTAAATGTTGAGAGATTCTCCTGGCGAAATGCAAGACTTCAGCTCACAGGAGCCTAACGATCCCTTTGTAAGCCAAGCACAACTGGAGAAATGGAGGATACGGGTTGAGGAGCAGGGGAGGTCTGTATTACAGCATCTGACAGGGACGAACAGGGAAAGATGGGTGGGGCAGGGGCACAGGTCAGGGATCGAAGGGGTCACCATGCAGGCAGGAGCAGGAAAGAGCCCAGGGAGTGCAGGAGGGCAGGTTTCCGGCGCAGGCTATCCCCATGCCCGTGTTTCACGGTGCCGTAGCTCTGTTTCATGAGGGCTGGCCTGAGTCCTAAAGCTGAACCGGCTTCCTCTGCACACCAAGGCATCAGTGTGGGTTCCGTTTTGACCCCCGTCCCCTGTGACTTAGGTGCCTTCCATTCTGCTGTTAGGCAAGTGGGCCCAGTGCGGTTTCTTGCAGCTCTCTGTTCTTTGTCAGGGTCTCTTCCCAGACTTCAAAGAGAGCAAATGCAGCTTTGAACCAGGGTTGAAAAGGCCAAGTTTAATATGTATGTTACGAAACACGGTTCACATTCCTTGCTATCTCGTGGCTGCACCATATCTAACAGCCTTTTAGGAAGCACTTTGACCCAAGTAATCTCTTCCCCGAGGACTAAATCACCCAGTCGGGTTATTCCCACACATGTCCCACCCCCATGATAAGAAAGAAAAGGGAATGTGCTTGAAGATGTTCCTGAAGCCTAATCTTGAAGGAGTGGAAGGTGACCTAACTCATGTTACTACCTAAGCGACAGTCACGAAGACAACATGTATGACACAGAAAATGCTTCTATTCCAAGAAGAAAGAGCAGAATATGATCCTCAACACTGCATGATGATTATAGAAATCCAGGAGATAACTACAAAGATGAACAATGACTTTAAAGGAACAAAAATAAAGGAAATTCTTGCTTTTTATGCATATAGGATTATTTAGTTGTAATTTTGCTGTTGCAATGTTCATCAAAAATATAAATAAATAAAAAGCACCCCACATAGACAGTTGAATCTTTGGATAAAATTACAAAACAAACAAAAACTACCTTCCTTTGATCCTCCTGTTCTGCTAACAAAAAGAGCTTTATCACATTCAGGTTTAAGATGAGCTCTTTTTCCCAAATCCTAAACTTTAAACCTATTAAACAGTAGTGAATTTCCATGTAATATGTTGGCAATCCCCAAAGTATGCTGGATTAAAATTTTCCATTTAATAAAGGGATTTGAAATTCTATTCCAGTTGCCAACTCAAGTCTTTCAATATATAAAACCAAAATAAAACAAAATGAAAAAACATACTGTGCCCTCTCAGCCCCTCTGGCTACTACTCTCTTCTTTCCACTGCCCCCGGTTCTCCCCAAACTTCTTTCCATCCACCTTACCACTGTCTCTCAGAACACGTTGACCTTGGTGTCTTTCTAAAGGTCAAATTCTTGCTTTCAACCAGAAACTCCCATTGCTTCTGACATTGCTAACCTCTCTGCTTCTCTGGCCTGAAGCCACAACAGGACTACCTGTTACTCTTCTCTTAGCCTTTCTTCCCCACCAGCATAGTGTTAATTCCCTTCAGTCTGATGCACTGGTTTCCACCAAGAAATCCCAGGCCTGCTAAGCATAGCCAACTCTATCCCTGTGTCCTACTCCAAGCAGGACACATATTCATTCATCATTTATGTACCCAAGAGCTGCATTGCACATGTTCAGTGGAAGTCGTAAGCACCTCCTAAAGGGATAAAAAACTGGTTCTTGGAGGAAAACTCCTTACTCTTTAAAAAAGCGTATATATGTACAAACAGAAGAAAATATATGATTATATCTGTGGTTAAAACTCCAGGCAGGGGATTTAGCTCAATGGGTTAAGCACCTGCCTGGCAAGTGTGAGGTCATGAGTTCGATCCCTGGTACAAAAAAAAAAAAACTTGCTTGCTGGGGATTTAGCTCAGCGGCATAAGCACCTGCCTTGCAAGTGTGTGGTTGTGAGTTCAATCCCTGGTACTGATTAAAAAAAAGAAAAAGAAAAAAAAAGAAAAGTGTTCTCCAGAGGAAAAAAAGATGGCGGACTGGTAGGTAGCAGGAGAGAGACCCTCTCTGAGAGAGACAGCTCAAATGCCAGAATAAAACACCCTGGAGAGACCCAAACAGAGAGAGATGGACTCTCACAACCCACGAAGAAACTGAAGTGCAAAAAACCACTTGAATATGAGGTCCTGGGGCTACTATTAGTGAAGATAAGATCAGCGAGAACGGCGCCCTCCTCGAGACACCTGAATTCCGCCCCACCTGAACAAGCGATCTGTGCCGAAGCGACTGGCTTGAGCTGCCGGAGTGTGGAGCTGAACAGCACTGCGTGCGGCTCGTCCGCAGCCCTGCACGCTACCCACCCAGAGGCACCGTGAATTCCCACCACAGCCGCACTAAAGTTGGAGGTAGGGGATCCCTGCAGTTCTCAGGGACTGGCATCAGCACGCGGTGAGTGATGGGAATAAGACCCTCCCACGGGAAAGGGGAAACCGACTGGACAACATGTTGGATTTGGGCAGGACAGCCCTAACTCCATAAGGAAGTGGCTTCAGCTGGTTGCTCCCCTCGCCGAGCAGATTGGTGGAATCTGCTTGGACTAGGCCATGCCCCTGGTGGGGACCCAATGAGTTGCTACAAATTACTTTCCTGAGATCGGTGTACACTGACGCAGTGAAGGCCTGCAAAGGTTGACTGGCCCAGAGGGGAGGAGCTAGCACACACTGCCCGAGGGTGAACTCTAATCTCTGATAACCTATTGAAGAGGGCTAAAGCTCCTACCCTGCACCCTCTAGAGGAGCCATAAACAACAAGAAAAGGATCTGGGAATTACACTGTACACTTGTATGGAAGGAACCAAAAACATGACGAAAGGGAGAAATAAGAAACAACTCCCAGCCCCAAACACTGAGAACATTGATCCAGGAGAGGTAAATACAAAAGAGACTGAGGGCAGCAAAAATGCAACATCAAACACAGCGTTAGCGGACATAAAGAGATATCTTCAGGACCTCGTAAGCAGGACCAAAACGGAAATATTCAAATTAAACAAGAGATAAGTAGATTAATAAAAGAAGGGCTGGGCACCTCTCAAGAAGACACAGACAGAAGAATGGAGGAACACAAATGGAGAGAAAAATTTAATGAAGAATTCAGAAAAAATCTAGAATTCATGAAGCAGATTGAAAGAAATTATCAGGAAACTAAAGACTCCATAGAAAGCTCGCAAAACTGCTTGAAAGAAACCAAAGATAGACTATCAAAAATTGAATACAGGCTTGCAATGTGGGGTCATGAAAGGGAAGATCTCTGAAAAATAACAAGGGAGCAGGCAGTAAAGATACAAAGACTGGAAGATGACAAGAGGATCTATAACTTAAGAATAAAGTATGTGAATGAAGAAGCAAGAATCAAATCAGAGGAATTACAAAGGCTATTCACAGAAATTATTAAGGAAAATTTCCCAAGCATAGAAAAAAGAAATGATATACAGAGGTATGAAGCATACAGAACTCCAGCTACCTACAATCCAAACAGAGCTACACCCAGACACATAATAATCAAGATCCCAGAAATTCAATATAAGAACAGAATATTAAAAGCCATCAGAGAAAAGAAACAGATCACCTATAAAGGAAAACCCATCAAAATCATGGAAGACTTCTCGACACAGACCATCAGGTCAAGAAGAGCTTGGAGTAAAATAATTCAAGCGCTGAGGGAGAACAATCTCAGCCCAGATTGATGTATCCTGCAAAACTCTCTCTAGAAATTAATGCAGAAACAAGATGCTTCCATGGCAAAGAGGAACTAGGAGAATTTGTGAACACCATTCCAACCCTACAAAAAATACTGACGGACATTCTAGGGAGAGAAAACAAAAATATGAGCATTTCAGGAACAGTGGCAGAGAGGCCTCAGTGAATGAGGCAGACAGTGGAGTGGAAGAGAAAAATAGACTATCAATGGCAGAAAAATAGAATAGCAGAAATGAGGCAGAGAAGATTGGCTATAATCTCTAGTATAGAGGGCCTTGAAATACTAACAGAGAGAAACATAGGCAGAGTAGATCAGGAGATAGGGTCCATTGAGATGCTCTATATAGGGAGGCAGAGGGAACCAAAACAAGCAGTGCACCCCATGGGAGTGACAGAGGAGGAATTAACTAAAAAAGGGAGGCAGAGGATACTGTTAATGGGGTAACAAGATTTAAAATTTACATTATTCTCACCACTCTGCTTGGATGGATTATGTGCTGTTCCAGTTTGTCTACTTACACTAGACTTGAGGACATGGTCAGCTATCCCAAAAATAAGAGGACATATTATGGTAATCATCCCTAATTTTCCTATCAACTTAATCTG
>PVJX010016472.1:0-40172 GCA_004027295.1 Dolichotis patagonum | reverse complement strand
ATTAACCTGTCAGTTGCTTAAGACATGGTTTGAAAGCCAGATAATAGGTCCCAATAATGATGAAATTGAAGCCTGCCAGATACTAATACTTTTTCTTGTTTCTTTAGTCAAATATGTATATTTGTTAGCATTAATTTTAAATTATTGTTTGATGTTTTCTGACTTAGGGATTTAATGGAATTATTTTCTTATTTTTTTTTCTTAAGACACACTTTTTAATGGGCTTGGGCTTGGAGCAGTCATTGGCCTGGGAGTTGCAGCCCTTTTGCTAATCCTTGTGGTAACAGATGTCAGCTGCTTCTTTATTCGACAATGTGGGTTACTGATGTGCATCACCAGGAGAATGTGTGGGAAGAAGAGTGGTTCCAGCGGGAAAAGCAAAGAGCTCGAAGAAGGAAAAGCTGCATATCTGTGAGTATCAGGCGTCTGCATCATGTCACATTAACTGTGTGAGCCACAGGTAAACTTGTGTGCTTTGATTTTAGAGCAGACTAGAGCATTTCATTGTAGGATATGGGACACGTTACTGCTTCTGCCTGAGTTTAAATCTGTATAACTAAATAACATGAAATATGAAAGGATAGATGGATGGATACGTAGATAAACCAATAGTTACACAAGTGTGTCTGTTTGTGATTTTCTTACCATTTTCAGTTCCTATTGAATAAAAGAAGGGCACAAATATCATCTGAGTCAAAATTTCACTTAAATTGAATTGATAACAAAAATATGACAGCTTTTACAATTTAAGAAGTGATGGTGCCTCAAAACTTTTCTTTTGTATTGATCATGTTATGTGTGTTACATAGTGTTTTATTATAGCTTCTGAAATAACCCTTTCAAATTTTGAGCAAAAGATGATAAAATGGTATTAGGAATTATTTGTGAAATCTGATTTATTTAAGCATAAATTGAGTTCAAAATAATGAATTTCTTTCACACAATAGACTACTTTGGCCTGATATTTGTATCATATGAGTACCTGATGCTTATTCTTATTTTCTTACTCCATTTAATATCTTGTTTGTGAAATGCATCAACATTATTTATATGAGTATATATTTCATCTATTCTATGTTTACCATCCCATTATGAGATTATACAATATCTATTCTTCCATTCAATTGATCAGGGGTAATTTAGTAACTTCCAATTTAGATCTATTAATAATTATGCTGCTGTGAATATTTCAGCATGTAGTTTCTTTTTGGGTTTTACTAAGTGTGGAATTTCTGGGATACTCAGTATGGATATTTAACTTTTTAAAAATTTATTTGTTATTTTAAAGATAGTAAAATCCAGCAAAACAAAACAGAACAAAGCCAAGCAAAACAAAGCAGCAAAATTGGTACATAACTTTGAAGCATGATACTAGGAAAACAACAATAACTCACATGGTGTTTATTGTTATCTTCACAATAGTTGTCCATTCTGTCAATATTTAACTTTTGTAGATCCTGCTAAATAATGTTTCAGATGACTATAGTAACCAAATTACTTTACAGTAAAAGTTAACTTAATCTATAAGTAGTGGTAGATCATAGTGATTTAAAATGAAAAAAGTAAACACTAGCAAAGGTGAATATTTTCTCATACTTTGGGGACATTTGATCTGCTCTTTTAAGCACTCATTCAAACTTTTTTTAATTTATTATTTTATAAAGAGCAGAATATATTTATTAAGAGAAAGAAAGCTTCTGTCTGAGAGAAAGAGGCATAAGAGGTCCCAAGTGGGTACCCTGATTGAAACATTTTAATCATCTTCTAACAAGTTTTCTTTCTTTCCTAACGGGTTTATATGTGGTTTTTTTTTGTTTTGTATAATATATCTTGATAGAAATATACATATGTATATATTACATATACTAATATATATTATGCATACTATAATGTAGTATACATACTAATTTTTAAATAATATGGAAGTATTCATGATAAATATGTTTGTAAATATTCATTTTTATAATTGTTACTGCTTTTAATGGCTAAAATGTTTACTTCAGTGAAATGCAGAAGTGCATGATTGTATTGTAGTAAAATATTTTATCTTCCTAATTTTTGTTCTATTTTTGAATTCTTTGCCTATACAGGACTCAGATATTCCTTGCATGTCCACTAAAACCTCTAAAATGTTATGTTTTCTGTTTACATATACAATCTACTTGAAAACTGAGTCACTTTTAAGTTAGCTTTTTAGAATGTTACCTTTATATGATACTGGGGTTGCTTCCTTGTTTTAGACTCCTGCATTTCTATTTTAACCTGATCTGCAGTTTCTGTACACACACACACACACACACACACACACACACACACCATGATAAGATTTGATTAGAATTGGATTGAATCTATATATGCATTGCAATAGAATTAATCTTTGCCATAGACTGTATTTCAACCTATAAATCAATCTTATGTTTGCTTTTAAAAAGAAAACCCAGATTTCATATGCAGTCAAATTCAAAAGCACTTCATTATTTAATGTGGCTGCATACCTCCAGGTAGATGGTCCCTGCACAAATACAAACATAACAATTCATGTGAATCACACTGGCAGTAATTATCATTGACTTATTAATCTTAATGGGATACTTGTCTATATATACAAGGAATATTTGCACCTCTAAGTAGTTAAATCAGATAACATAAATTTTAAATTAAAAATTAGTTTATGTTATCAGATTGTTAACTTTCTTGTTGAGCATAAAATGTAAAATAATAGAAATTAATTTCCATTTCCCACTTGAGCAAGGTATTAATGAAAGATGCAACAAATAGAATTGGATCAGTTCCCTATTTAATGTCTTTGCTTTCTTCATCATGACATATCCTTAGTCATAATAAATTTGTATGCTATATTATCTTATTAAATAAACAGAACACCAACCTTATTTTCAGTTTTTGTTATAAAGAAATAGAAGTGCATGGTAAAATATTATAGAAACAATATTATAAGTAAATATAGATGTGTATAGTTTTTATTATAGACGATTATGCATACATAGCTATGTATGTATTTCTGAAGTTTGGATTTTATATATTTTTCTTCTAGATCATCCCCTGAGCAAATATTGATAAAATAAATAGCAGGTAACAATCACTGGTGTACAAGTGAAAACTTAGTGTATGAAATAAACTTGGAAACAATTTTTCATTGAGAGCTCACATTCTACTACAGAAGTGTATTTGATAAACCACTGAAATCGAAAAGGTCCTATATGGACAAACACTGAAAATAAAAAGCAGAATGATAAGGTCTTATCCAATATTGAATCATTAAATGTCTCTTGTGAGAGGTTAAATTTTAGCTGGATTGTATGTGATATCAAGCCAGTAATGTAAGAATGAGGGGGAAAGAATTTCCAAGTGTTACAGTTAGTACAAGGGCCTTAATTTGCCTTTAGAGGCTTGCTAACTTCAAGGGCGAGTGCACATGAATGGTCTAAGGATAGCAGATAGAGAATTATCTAGGGTCTAAAATATTGCTTTTGTTGGTCAAAATAAGGAATCTGAATTTTATTTTAGATGGAAAGCTTCTAGAAGAATTTTATGAAGCTATGTTAGGTATTGCTTGAAGACTGATCATGCATATTTCACGATTTGATAGAAATATTTAGAGACAAGAACACCAAGGAAAAAGACCTTGAAATACTCCAGAAGGAAAAGGATATTTTTATGTCTCAAGTCAGTGGTCTCTCAGGATGTACAAGTGGATAGATTCTCAATAGAGTTGAGCCAGTGTCAACTATTAGTTGATTCACTTTACTTTATAACAAAAGGGACAAAGAATTTCAGAAGTGATTTCCTGTTTTTGTATTAACTGAGGCATTGTCGTAATCACAACCCGGCTGACGCAGGATCTGTTTATTATTCTTTAACTCCACCATGTTTAAATTTGTCCCCGAGCACTTCTGTTTATAAATCCTGCTGCGTTTAATTAACCTGAAGGAGTTGGGAAAATGAAAACACGTGGTGAATCTCATACTTACCATTGATCACTCAATTTAGATAATTTCTTCCGCCTTTGGAGAACAGCTTCCAGCTCTTTCAAAAACGTATTGTGCAAGTATGAAATGACATAAAATATTTTTGAGAAATATATAATAGCTGATTTGATTAACTGGGTTTATGTTCACTTCTAAAAATGATTCTGATCATTCATAGAGTAGTCAACTCATGCTGTCAAAAGTTGCAAGACCATGTTCATTTAACACAAGGCATAGTAACTAAAGACGTAGTAATATTATGTGCTTTATTGTCTTGTTAATTAATAAGTATATTGCCAAGATTGTTATAAGTTTTTTAAAGATATAGAGGCTCATGATAAAACAAGGAAAACAATGGCATAGAATATCATGTAGCAAAGTCACAGCATCAGTGTAAATTTCTAGAATGTATCTATTTCTTAACAGTTTTAATAGTCTTTTGCCTGGCATTTTCAGAGCTTATTTTAAAAATAGTAAATTTATATGATATAAAATGATTATTTTACTTCTAGTTCCTCATAATTAATTTATTTCCAAATATTTATTAAAGATATAGGTAGTATGGTAGGATGTGAATTCAACTGCTATGGAATGCAGACACATTTTCTGCCCTCAGTAATTTTTTTTCTTGCAGGTAATGCATTTTAAAATTCAATGTCTAAATAAAGTATTTCCTATAAATACTTTTCAAAATAGAAATAATTAACTTTTTCAGGTTTGAGCAAACTATGAAGAAACTAAAATGTAATGGAAGATTAGATGTTAATTAGTTGAATATTTTGTATGTACACATGTACAAAACTTATATGAATAATGCTTTCCAGACAGATGAAATAGACAGGGTAAAAACACTTTGTTGTAAGAGGAAACATGACCATGTCTAAGAACCAAATATAACAGAAATGCATTTGCTGTACAACACAGAAAGAGAGAGAGAGAGAAAGAGAGAGAGAAAGAGAGAGAGAAAGAGAGACAGAGAGAAAAGTGATATTTTCATTTCCCAGACAATCCTGTAAGAAGTTTGGAAGTTACCACTCCTTCCTAATAATTTAAGGGCTAAACAAACTAAAAAAAATCAGTGACTGTTCTTAGATCTATTGAGACAAAAGAAGAAACAGTACAACATTAAACTACTAAGAGAGTTATAATTTAGCAGAGCAGATATTCATAAGCAAAATCTTCTTCAGGTTTTATTCCTTGAGCAGAAAAATCTGAAATATAATTGATAGTCTGCTAGAGCCTCAATATGAACAAGTCTAAGACAAAAAGTCTGAAATGAGGAACCATTCATGTATGATTAAAATAATTTTGAGAATTTTACAATATGGAGGTTAACTGGGTCTTCATAATGAATCTTGGTGAAAAATCTGCTCATATTTCTAGGAGATAATTTAGGTATTCAAAGTATATAAAAGCATTCTGTGCTTTATAGTATCTTCCTTCAGGAGAAAGTACCATCCAGAGCCTAATCTGTTGGATTTTTATCAGAACCTAGTACACTGAGGGAAATTAAATACACAGTTCCACCCTTCTCAACCTTCCAGCTGGGAAACAGTAAATGCCAGCTCCACCCTACTTTAGCTATCCGTCCTCCTTCATGTAGGATGAGGGCAAGAGACGCACCAGTAGTATTCACAGTTCAGAAGCACAAACTCTGTGTAGGGATAGGACCAAGGCACAGACTATAAACTCCTTTTATCAACTCAAATCTTCTTACCACATTGAAACAGCTATTTACAAGAATTTACTATAACCTGACTGTCAAGATAAAATTAAAGAGCTAAATTAAAGAAAGACAAATGACACAATTTGAAGACACAGAGAAATCATAAAGCCAGACTCTGTTATGGCAGGTTAGTTCGAATTATTATATGGGGACTTTAAAAATTATAATAATGTGTTAAAGATTTATTGTTTTTATTTTCCCTTTCCACCCCTCCCTCATATCTGCTTGTCCCTAGATCCCCTTCTCATCTCTAGAAAGTCAAAAAAGAAAAGTAGGAAGAAAGAAATACTATTTCAAGGTGAATTATTTGCAATGCGCTCTTTACCATAATAGTATTTTTAATTAAAAAATAATAAAACAAGGCAAAAAGGAAATTAAAGGAAAAGCATTAAGGATGTAGTTGAACTCAACAAAATCATTAGTCAAATCAATGCTATCGAAATCCATAACATGTTTTACACAAAACTATCACAACACTGAAACCTGAATAGAACATTTATACACATAGATTTATCTCTGGGCAATAAGACAAGCATTAAGAAATTTAAAGGAATAGGAATTATACAATATCTCTTCTCAGACGCTATGGAAATTATCCATAAATTAAGCAAAGAAAGATTCTACAAAATATCCCAGATGCTTGGAAATTCAGCAACATAGTCCTAAATAACACTTGGATCAGAGAAGATCCCTCAAGAGAACTTTGTAAATATTTTAAGTAAATGGAAATAAAGCAGAGCTCAGCACAATTTTTAAATTGGTTGAAAGCAGTGCTTAGAGGAAAACATACAACAACGAATGCTTTATTATATAAGGTAGGTTTTCTAGGAGAACAAATCAATAGAAAATATATGTATAAGTATGCAATAGAGTTTATTAAGTAGGCTTATATAATCAGAGGTAAGAGCAGCCATAATGGCCACTTATAGAAGAAGAACCAGAGAGTCTAACAGCTTCTCAGCCAAGAAGATAGAAAAAACACTGGTATAAAAGGGATCAAGGAAGAAGAACCACACCGTGGTTGAATAACTGGGAGCTCACAGATGAGTTGCTCATAACAATCTGCATTGGAAGATATAAGAAACTGTTGACCTGGCAGCGAAGAACACATTTACTCAGGAAGAGTGGAGCTTTACAAAAACTGGCACACATATTTTTCTTTTCTTTTTTTATGTTATCTAAGCTATAAACTTGTTGGTTTATACAGCCCTAAATTGGCTGGAACCCCCCTCATCAGTTTCCAAGCCTACTTGTCAATCAGCCACAGACACCATCAGAACTGTGTCTTATCCGTCTGTTAGGTGTTGCTTAATCCACTCGAGTTGAAATATTCTGATTCCGTGTCATCTTGATAACTAAACACACCTACTTCAAACATGTTAACTTCCACATACAGTAGCAAGTTCATCACTATAAGTAACGTTATAAAAATATTTCATGTACGAATGGAATAGAACAGAAGGCAAAGATTTTCTTTGAGTGATGCTTACTCTTTTCCTGGTACTTGGTAATTTAAATATTGTAATATAGATTTAATAATATTTAAGTACAGATATTAATTCAATCAATGTTTTGTTACAAAAAAGTTATCTGCTTAATATATGTGTACAAGCATGTTAATAAAATTGGGATGATGCATGCATAATAAATACAATTAGCATTTCTACACATGGTCATGCAGTCATAGCTAGAATTTGTAAGTTCTTTGTTCTACAAACCATTCTGTATAGTTTGTTTTCAGCAAGCACTTCAACATGTCTTTGATTTTTATCTAGTGAGAATAACCCATATCACTATTCTTAAAGTACATGTATCATTAGCTATCCTGCTTATATTAGATTCTTATAGTTGCCTGTTGATGTTAATGAGGTCTGTTAATACTAAGAGTTGCCCTCAGAGACCTCCTAAACTCCAAATATATTCTCCCTTAATTCAATCATGGAATAGGGGTGCAATTTCCCTCAGCAATTCTGGATCATTTATCCCCACCAATACCATAAATCCCTTGTTACATTACTGACTCAGAGGAATGAGCCACTTAAAATGACCAAGAGAAGTGTTACATTCTATTTCAATGGAATCATCTCTGTGCCTCCTAGTAGATATCCTCCCACCATGGGAACTAAGATTTCTAGGGCAGCAGAGTATGAGGATTCAAGAAGAGAAAGAAAAAAAATTACTAGTGGGTTGCTAGGAATAATGCTGAATGATTCAATTCCTGTTTCCAGTGCTTAATTATTGTACTGGCGAATCCTGGCTGTGGGAGAGACTGTACAGTATCTTGGACATATACAACCTACTAGAGAAATTTTCTCCAGCTCATCAGGGTACTAAAACATGTCTATCACTGTAAGAGCATCTTCAAAAAATATCCTATCATCCAGTTACACTGGATGATAAGAATATGGTAAAATTAGTAATTTTCATAAGCATGAGTCCGTTGCCACACTTTTTGACAATGAAGTCAGTTTCTTGGTCAAAATCATGCTGTGTGCGGTACTCTGAAAATGAATGCATTATCTTGTAAGTTCACGGACGGCAGAAAAAAGGCAAATCTATACCTGAAATAAGTCTCCATTTCAGTAAGGACAAAGTATTGCTCTTTCCATCGATGGAGTGTGCAATACAATCCATGCTACCGGGTCACAGGCTGGTCACCTGGGGAATGGTGCCACATTCAGCAGTGGCTAGACACAATCTACCACTGTCTACCACCTTAAAATCAATCTCCATACCTCTTTCTCTGACCTTTGCTGATGAGATAGAAAACTCAAGAAGTTATTTCAGGATATAGTGTATTTCCTCATGAGTCATACTGTTAGGAGCGTTCTGAATTTTGAGCCTGGTTATAGGCTGACAGACAAAAGTAGATATTTGTGGATTCTAAGGAGCATCAACATTGTTTTGCTTTGTAATTACATCAGAAAATGTTAATATTTTCTTGGACGAAACTTGAACAGTTTCCTCAGGTATAGCCGGAGAGGCCAATACCACAGGAATTGGGGGTAGGGTTGCCTCTGCCACAGAGGATGGGGAAATCTCTTCCCTGCAGAAATTATCTTATCAGAATTTAGTAGTTGTTTGACCTTAGCCTAATCAGATTCATCCCAAATAATTCTGTCCCAATTTACAGTAACTCAAACTTGATTATTGGCACCCTAACTTTAACTGCAGGTATCCTCTCAGGCAGAGAGTTACACTAGCACTGTAATTCAGTCAGTAGAGTTATGAAGGCTTGTTTGGTTCTTAGCAGCTTCATTACTGTTGGATGAGATAAGTCTCACATTCAGGACATACCTAGAAGCTTTTAGCTATTTTATATGTGTGCAGACTGGTAAACTGGAATATTTGAGCTCATTATTTCCCCTTTTTACTTTGTTGACACACTTGGAAGCTTCTATGTCTAGAGGTCAGAATTTGACTGGTTCAAATCATTCTTTTTGTACTTTTCATAGAGATGCTCCGAAAAATCATCCAGCATAATTTAACTTCTTTCTCTTCCAAAAATGTTAAAAAAATCATATAGTCACTAAATTTGTTGTGCTTGGCAAATGTTAAAATTAAGACAATTAAATGGATATGTGCTACAAATTATTTTAAATAATTTATGACACAGACTAAAAGCACTTTCTACATTATCAGAAGGAGAGAGAATTGCAAATGTATGTCTCTAAAATTAAGGAGACAAGGAAAGGAATAACAAAGACAATTAGAGAATTTGATTTGTCTAATAAAATGTTTCTAAACAAAAAATAAAAGCTAGATAATAGTAAGTAAGGAAATAGTTTTTTCTCAAATCAGAAAGAGATCATGAGATGGAGGGAAGGGGGAAGAGGTGAAGGATAAGAGGATGAAACAAGGACTTCATTTGTTATGGATGTGTAGAGTTCCCCACAAGGAATGCAAACATGAACTAATGAAAATAATTTTGTTCTAGAATCACTTACTATACTAAAATCTGCATTATTTGTAGTTATCTAAAGAAACAGAATCAATAGAAAATATATGTGTAATTATTCAAGGGGAATTATTTAGGTAGGCTTACAAGATCAGAAGCAGGAAATTTCAGGATACCAACAATATGCCAAAATGCAAGAGGATCTAGTAACAAAACCACCAAAAAGACAAAAGCCACAGATAACTCCAGGTCTGAAGGCCTGGAAAGTCACTGGAGAGTCTCCAGTTCAAGGCTTCTTTGGATATTAACGTATCATGATTAACGATCACAATGCACATATTAAAAATAAATGTTCCCTAAATTTTTACATCAGAAAATGAAAGAATAGCAATTAAATACAAAGCTATCAGAAGGAAAAAATAGTACGTCTTACACAACAAATAAATTAATTTGAAAACTGAAGAAATCAGTAGAAAGAATGAATGAAACTAAAAGCTGGTTATTGTTCAAAATATCAATAAAATTGCTAGGGTGCTATTCAGGTTAACTAAGGAATTAGAGACAAAGTAAGAGAGAGAGGGAGAGAGAGATACAGAGAGAGACAGAGAACAATATAATAAATTATTTAGTAGATATTTGCAGAGTATGCCGTACAACAACAAAATACACATTATATACATTATTCTGAGCAACACATGGAACTTTGCCCAAGATAAATCACATAATATCCCATAAAACATGCTTAAATAAATAGAATCAAAATTATGCATATGATAAATCAATAAAACTAGAAATCAATTGGAAACAAAGCCACATAAATTATGCAAACACAGAGATTAAACAGTTTGCTGTTAAGTAATCAATTGGTCACAAAAGAAACGAAGGACACAATTGTTTCCTAAAATTAAATGACCATGCCAGTAAAACATATCATTAACTGGAGAAATCAAACAAAAAAGAGACACGAAAGGAATACACATGGAAAAGGAAGAAATCAGATTATACCAAATGTCTCGTAGAATTAATCCCCACATTCAGTAACATGTCAGGCTACAATATCAACATGAAAAATTCCATAACACTCCTATACACCAGTAATGTACTCACTGATAAAGAACTTAGGAAAAAAATACTATTGAAATAGTTTCAAGAAAAATTAATTCTTAGAAATTAACCCAACAAAGGAGATGAAAGATTTCTATAATGAAAACTGCAATATTCTAAAGAAAGAACTTAAAAGCATACCAGAAAATGTAAAGCTGTCATTTTTTCCTGAATAAGCAAAACCAATATTGTCCAAATGACCATGTTCCCAAACTGCTTTAATATAATCCCAATCAAAATACAAACAACATTCCTTACAGAACTAGAGGAATCAATCATAAAATTTACATGAAAATGGGAGACACCCAGAATAACAATAATGTTCCTTGGCAATAAGACCAAAGCAAGAGGTATCAAAAACCAAAAACCCAGTTATCAAGTTGTATTTACAAAACTACAGTGATACCAGCAAACAAAACAACCCAAGATGCTAGCACAGAAACATACTTGTAGGTCATTTGAACAGGATAGAGAAGAGAGGATACATAAACAATCCTGGGCGCCTTGACCACCTGATCTTTGACAAAGCAATCCAAAGCATACATCAGAGAAACAATGGTGTCTGTAACAAATCTTCCTGAAGATTGAATCTAGAAACACTGTAAAATAGATAAAATCTTAAAGATATGGGCATGCCTTTGTGAACAGAACCTTAGGTATATGACAACATTGAAAATCTACATTAGGATAATATCAAATTAAAAAGTTTTTGTACAGCAAAGGAAATAAGTAACAAAAGAACCTAGAGAATGAGAACAAATTTTTGTCATCTGTTCCTCAGAGGATTAATATATAGAATATATAAAGGAACAAAAGAAATCAGAGTAACCCACAAAAAATAAAAGACCCAATGAAAGTGAGCAACCTAAATGAATAGATACTTCTTAGAAAAAGAAATATAAATGGCCAATAAATACATGAAAAAACATTCTACAACTATGACCATTACATAAATGCAAATTAAAACAACATGGGATCCTAACTTATTCCAGAAAGAACG
This sequence comes from Dolichotis patagonum, assembly GCA_004027295.1. NCBI lineage: Eukaryota > Metazoa > Chordata > Mammalia > Rodentia > Caviidae > Dolichotis > Dolichotis patagonum. Next base: position 28,458 of record PVJX010016472.1, on the reverse strand, counting down.
GCTATCATAAAAAAAAAGAAAAGAAAAGAAAAAAAAAGCTAGTGAAGATGTTGGGAAAAAGGAACACTTCTGTATTTTATGTGGAATTGAAAACTAGTAGAACCACTATGACAATATGTATAAATATTTCTGAAAACATTTGCTTCTGCGTTGTCTTTTGTAGAGATTGTTCCAAAAGAAATAAATACACAATGAAACATATATACCCATGTATCAGGGCCCTGGCCTAGATCCCCAGTCTCCCAAATGAGTGTACAGTGAAGGCGTAAATAAATGAGACAAGTTGTGTGATTTTAGGGCTCCAGGAGGATCAAAACCCTCTGCAGAGTTCTTGACTCTGTTGCTATGATGAGGGCTAAGACAAAGAGCTTCTCTGGGCCACCCATATGTATTACATCTTCAAACAGAACAGGGACACTGAGGAAAGCACAAGAAATGAGCAGGACCTTGGGGTCACTTCAAAGACTTCTCCAAATAGTAAATTATGCCAATCAAGGAGAATTGTCTTATCTCCATGATGACATTTATGGTGAGAGTGAGACAGCAGGGCTGAGATCCCTACAGCTGCAGTCTCCATGTAATTGGGGATGGAGCCAGGTGTCCTCAGCTCTGGCCTTATCTTGCCCGTAGAGGTATCTCTGTCATCACAGGCCACTACAAATCTCAGCCAGGACCAGTGATTCATAGCGGTTCACTTACTATAAGTCAGCTCCCATCACCAGGCAAGGGGCCGAGGCCAGAGACATATCCACAGACAAACATAGAGAGCCAATTAGGAAATTTAAATCCTGCTCAGAGCCACTACCTAGTGGTCTCCAACAGCCACTATTGAAAGTGGCTTATAATCCATCTCTATCAACAGATGAGTGGGTAAAGAATGTGTGTTTAACACCGTGTAGTGTTGGTCTGCTTTAAATAAAGATAAATTTCAGTTACTTTGAGGAAAAGGGATGCACCTGGAGACTATAAAACTAAATTAAATAGATCAGACAATCAAGCCTAAATATCCCATGATATCTCCTAATGAGAAATTCAAAGTATAAATAAAGAGTGAAAAAAAAGATAGATAATAGAAAACAGTGAGATTGATCTTTTTCAAGTAGGAATGGAGCAAGCGATGGATGAAGAAAGGTTAGGGAAGAGAAGGAGGTGTAGGGAGAATTAGGATGTATTATGTACATTTACAAACTTCTCATATGGGTGCAGTCACTGTGTACTGTAAACATGCACTAGTCAAATAACAATTTAAAAAGTGAAATAAAAGATAAGGCATCATTAATGAGAGGACAGATTTCAACTATTAATAAAGGCATACAATGAATATATCTGTATCCACCAATTCAATTACTTAGATAAAAAATGACAGTACTTGAAAAACACATCAGGAAAATCATACAAGAATAGGTAGACAATCTGAATGTACATATATTTGGTAAACAAACTAATTACTTACCTGTGGTTTTCTCATATCTTTAGCAACACCTACGCTTCACACATTGATGTCTACGTATGTTATATGCCTGGATATGAGCAAAATTATCAACTCTGCTGTGATCAAAAGTGTATTATCATCCTCTATATTTCAGTATTTGCATGATCTCTTATCTCTGGAATTTTGTTCTTTTTCTTTGCTCTTTTGTTTTATGGTAATCTTAGTTTATATGCTATTAGGCATTAATTTCAATGTCATAGCAAGAATTAGATATCAAATAATAGCGTTTCAGTGCCTTTAATGGTCCCTGTACTCTATCTATTCATATGTGTCTCCCCTTAAATCTTGGCAAGCAGTGATTTTTTAAATTTTCTTTCTAATTTTTTTCTTTTCTCAGAATGTTGTATAATTGGAATTACACAGAATCAAGTGTTTTCCAACTGACTTCATTTTATTATGTTTGTTTATATATTTCTATGAATTGATTGATAATTTCATATATATGCATATATATATATATAAGTTTATTTATGCATTCACTAATTGGAAGACATCTTTGTTCTCTGTAATTTGGTGCAATTATAAATACACACTTCATAAACATTAATGTTGTGATATTTGTATATATGTAAATTGTCAAATCATTTTGCTTTGTAGAAACACAATTACTGAATTGAGTTGTGAGATTGTTTGCCTGGATAGATGAAATTCCCCGTCTCCCATTCTTTTATTACTTCTTATATTTGAAACTGTTTTAGGAGCTCATAAGTCACAAGGCTGTCATCTCCTTTCATCATTTATCATCACTCTGAGACTTCTTAATTGTCTCTTTTTTGTTTAATTTTTGGGGCTCATTCATTTGCAATTAGCTTTCTTATCTTCACTAATTATGAAAAATATTAATATATTCAGAACATAAATATATTTAAATATGAGTTGGAAGATGGAAATGCATATAGGTACTTTACAATGAGTTTATCTAACCTGTTTTCTTGAAAAATATGAGTATTGTATAAGTCAATGATCACATTTAGTTAAGATCCTTCATAAAATGCTACTTAACAAGATAGCTTACATGTAAATTTTAAGCTTTAAATAAAATCAATATTTCTGAAGGTGCAGTTTACATGTTTCAGTGTCTTAGAATGTGATCCATTGGGGAGAATCTATTTCATGTTTTAAATTTTATATAATACTTTTTTTTAATTTTTCAAATGTGACAGTAATAAATCTTAAAATGCAAACTACTTTTGTGAATTTTTAACACAACCTTGATGGCAAAAGAGGTCAAGACAAGATGAGATTTATTTTTACTGAGTTAATATATATAGTAAAATTACTTATAATATTAAAATGTTATATTATTGTGAATATAATCATGTTAGTTTTATTTGAAGGAAAGTAGAATTACTTGTATATATAGTGTTTTCTGTGATGCATCTAGTTTTTCATTATAAAAGATTTTTTTTCCATATTTAGGAAAGATGGTTCAAAAGAACCAATAGTGGAGATGAGAACAGAGGATGAAAGAATTACTAATCATGAAGATGGAAGCCCAGTAAATGAACCAAATGAAACTACACCACTAACAGAACCCGAGTATGTGGATTGCGCTGTTCATTTGTTTTTTGATAAATATGAGGACAGTGAGGACATATGGCCCTTATTTGTAATATGCACTTACAAATGCCAGCACCATTTATCAAAGAATTACAGTTTGTTTTTTAATAAAAGTACCTGCAGATGTCAAAAATTTATTTCTGTTGAAATATTTCACATGAATACTTTGCAGCAATATCACAGAATTTCCACCATTGAATTATAGATATATAATTTCACTCACACGTGTCAAAATATAAATTGTTCTAAAACAAATCATGCTATATAGAAAAGTGATTATTTCAAAATGTAATGCATTTTTACTGAAATAATGTTATGTTAGAAAATTAGTCTTCACTTTGAATATATGACATCGAAATATGTCCAAAACTATTAAATTTTAAAAGTGCATAAAGAAAATGAAGAAATATTGCTAAATGGTCTATCATTTTAATGTTCATGTAGCAGTTTCCATTCTCAAACATGTTATTTATTTATGTCTATAGCATTCATTGCTCTATCATAATAGTAGATGGTATCCAACTAAACCTGTAAAAGTGAACATATGCCTAGATTCATGCATATGAATATTAAAACTATTTAAACTAGAGATATCACTAAGAAATCATAGTATTCCAGTGTATGTATTTGATGCCAACAAAACCATGATGATCACCTTGTATTGCCCTTCAAAATAATTTTAAATTTTATTGTTTTTCCAAACAAGTATCTCTTTTTTCTAAACCAGACAGCATTCCCTTCCAGAGTTAACTTGATTAAGAATTTTATTCCCAATCACAGGCTAAGTGTTCTCACAACTGAAGAAAAATTATTTTTCTACAAATTACATCTGCTCTCAATGGCTGAAATAATATGTAGAATAGCACAAAGTGATGCTCTATAGACAATATTTCAGTACAAATGTCTGACCACTTTTATGAATTGAATTTAGAGTTTACTGAATTCTCACTTGAAGTGTACTCTTTTGTAGCCAGATTCTTTGATATCTTAGATATCACAAGTCTTTTTACTGAAGCAAAATATTAGACAAAAAAAGCTAATTCCTCCTCGTTAACACTTGCAAAGTTATGTTGGTGTGTATGGAAACCTTTGTAAAATACCTAGTCATACAACTGCTTTTGCCTTAGTATTTACTCTAGGCCTTAATTATTTAAAAGAAATAACACAACAACTATAATTAATAGTAATCATCTTGAAAATTATTTAACATAAGTTGTGCAACTTTCTGTATATAGAAATATATCATTCAATTATTAGTTCAAAACAGCTCAGTAAAATTCAATCTATAGTTTTATGAGTAAGATACAAATTATGTATTATATTTTTCAGTTCTTTTTTATTAGCATGTTTGTATATATAATTATTAATACTTATCGTGGGGGACCTGAACATACACGTAACACATTTTATTCTTTGCTTTGTCCTTTTTCTCTCCCATCCTCCAAACCTCTTCCTCTCCCCATTTACAGAAGCTTTATTTCTATTTTCTTCCTTTAATTCTCTATTTTTTCCTTAAATCCATTTCCCTTCCCTTTCTCCCTCCTCCCCCCATTTCTTGTTTTCATTCTCATTTGAAAAAATTCATCCTGCTTCCTAATATCTAGCTTCCCTTTTGTTCCTTATTATCCCTGGAACTTCTCACACAAATAGAAACAATGTGATATTTTTGTGTTATGTTTAACCTCCTACCAGAGCTCAAAATTTCTCTACTGTGGGTACGAGAGATGACCAATTTGTTTCATATGCCTCTACTACCCATGTTTTCAGCACACTAGAATGGAAGACAAAAAAAAGTGTGAATGCTCTACTTACAAGACATAATAGAGCTTTCCCTAATAGATATAAATACCACTTTATTGCAAATAATGAATCTTACTAGTTTTTATCCAGAACATCCTTTTAAAACGTTTTAATTTTTATTAGCTCATGTTTGCAGTATATAATTATGACATACAGGAACCTTGTTTTATGGTCAGAATGCAATTGTTTATACTTCATATTAAAAAATATAAAATAAGTTACAAATAAGGACAGTAGCAACATTCACACTGCACAAAATGATCAGACAAAAGACAGAAGTGAATTAAAACACTTTCGTAAAAAAAATAAATTCTTAATGTAGATTAAAAAGTACTATCTCAAGGGTGACCTTTCACCTCTTGCCAGTAATCATATAAACAATATGTGAGCATAACTTAGGTTAGAACGATAGGTAAAAAACAAGAAATCTTGATTCAATGATCTTTGATACCATTAATGTGAACATTTGTGAAGCTAGCTTAATATTAATAAAGGTGCCTATTGCTTTATAGGTTACAAGTCAAAAGAAATACTCAGAAATGATATACAAGCGTCAAGAAAAACTAGCAGTGAAAATGCACCAAAGAACATTGTATTATAAATATAAAAATGTATATCCTAAAATATGTTAGCTTGTGTTAGATTAAAAAATTTACTAATTCACAGTTTTCAAATTTTATATAACAATATATGCAAGCAACTATTAAAACCATTTTCCTTGAAAAAAACTGAAAACTAAAAAATTTTGAATCTGCCATATAAAAACATGTTAGTTTTTTATAATCCAGAATAATTATATTTTAGTACTTGTTAGTTTTGACATCTAAGCTACCCTAAATGAATAATTTGGTTCATATAAAAATGCAAATACTTTACATAATACATCTGTCTGCTTTGCATTACATTTTCACAATAAGCAATGTTCATATTTATTGCCTTTTCAGTTACTGTGCTCTTAATTTTATAGTACTTAAATATTTTTCCATTTCATGGTTGCAGTGTATTTTTCTACAAAACAATAAATTAAATGTTAAAGAATATATATGTAATCATTTGTCACAAATGGAAACTTTTTATATCTTTCCAGAAAACTGCCTTTAAAAGAAGAGAATGGGAAAGAAGTTCTAAATCCAGAAACTATAGAAATTAAAGTCTCTAATGACATCATTCAATCAAAAGAAGATGATGGCAAAGCATAACACAACGTCACAGCAGCTCAATCATCATTACAAGGGCATCTGGATTGTGTGACCTACGACCAAAACTATTCCACTGACCTTAATTTCTTGGGAAAATTTTAGCTTGGAATAGCTTGTACACATATACATATAATCACATACTCCTGCCCATAATGCATTTTCTTTTGTTGTCGTTGTTGTGATTGTTCACTTGTTAAGAATTTCAGTACAGAGACTTGACTGGCACCAGCTCTTGTGTATTGATTCGATTAAGTGCTGCAATTTGTCATATGGCTAGAGTGCTCTATTTCTTAAGAACTTTGTCTCACATACCATCAAGAAATATATTTCAAACTTTCTAACACATGAGGGTGTAATGAAAAATAAAGCAAAAGCTTTGTGAGCTGAACGTGTAAGAGAGCCCTGCATGTATGTGAATCTTAATTTGGGCAATAGGTTATCAAAGTGGCTTTCACCTTAAAATGAAAGTAGATACTAAATATTATACTTTTTATCAGGAGAATTTCAGGGAACCCAGGCTTAAAGAAGCCAGTTATCTTTTGCAGATATTAAAAGTTGAGGAAACTTTGGAGAACTCTTTTCAGTGCATTTTCAACATTGATTTTTTTGGTAGATTAAAGTACCAGATCAGAATTTTTACTTCTTTAAAAAATATTAGTTGTGTATAAATTCAGATTATAAATATAAATCTCTATCTCTTTATTTATGCCATTTCATTCACAATGGAATATACAAAAACTAAATGTATTGCTAGTGAAAATTATACTGACTTCTGCCCTCAGCTTCAAATAAAGAAAATTGAAATGGGAAAAATATTATTATGTTGTTGATATATTTATAAATACATGGTTTTCTTTTATTTTTAAATAATTTACCAAAAGTCAAGTCTTTACTATTCAAATATTTCAGATTATATTCTCAGATGCATTTTTAGTGCATAGATTTAGGTAAAACTTTTAGAACCAATTTTTTTTAAAATTTTTTAGTTTCTTCATTAATTGAAACTGGCTAATGGAAAATAAAACAATCTAAATTTAGTAAAATAATGAGCAATTATTTGACATTTAAATATGTGATCAAATGTCAATTATAAACAGAATTGTTTTTATTGTGATTATTGTAGCAGGAAACCATTTTAATGTTTGATAAACAACTTCGGTTGCAGAAATTCCTTAACTGTTCAAGACACTTTCTAGTATCATTTATTAGGGCCTATGCTTATTAACTTCCAAGCTATGCAATCTCCCAGAGGTAAAACATTGAGATGTGATATAATCTACATGTAAGGAAAATGCACTTATGACTATAAATATACATATCTATTGTGAGAAGGTTGTTGATTATTTCTTAACGTAGACCTCCGAAGTTATTTGGGGGGTCTCATCATATTAATAACCTTTGGTGTTTCAGTTTTTGACTGAACAGCTCAAATATTGATGATTGAGAATATATTCCAATAGAACACTGGAGAAATTAATAGTGCAGAGGGACCTGTTTTGAGAATGTTTCTCTATAATTTGATGAATAAAATGCTAATGGAACCTATAAATACTTTTATTTACCAAGTGCTTGTAGATGTCAGCCAAGGAGAGCCAAATACGTAATTTTATCCTACGCTTTGCTGGCCGTCAGCAGGAAGAATAAGCCCTTCTGCATGTTAAGACAGAAAAATCTCACAATGTCATTACCACACACTCCAGGGTGATAATGCAGGAATCTCTCCATTCTGCTTTTGTGGCATAAAATCCTTGTGCCTATCTAGGAATCTGAACAGTATCTGAACAAGCAAACCGGTTAGGTCCTTCTCACCTGCTTGATTATCTAACTGGTTTCTCACAGAATTGACTGTATTTAGTTTATGTGTGTCTAATCATCTGTTTTGCTTTATTTTGTTTGTTTTATATCAGTGTGCTAAAGCTAGTTAAAATACTGGAATTAGTATGTGCAAAGTGAACAAGTTTGTAAAGTGTCTATGAAGCAATGACCATGAGGGCTAATATTTCCTGCATAGGGCCACATGGATTTCAACTAATGATACTGAAAGAATTCAGATGACTAAAAAGACAATTTCGCATGTTTACTGTTGTTATACTTGTGCTACATAGAGAACTCATAATAAAGGAAAAGTTATTTTTGTGTTTTCTCAATTAGAATATTCTGTTTTCACATTCATTGGATTTTCTATGTAAAGTATTGGACGGAGATATTTCCTTATGTATGTATATGCTGTTAAATTTCTTGCCACTCATATGGAGTAATTATCTGAAATTTATAGATAATTGGGAAATAATTGTAAACAGACTGTTTCAAGTGTATTGTTTCAGTTCTTCAAGCAATCCTTACCTCTTGTCCTTGAAATCTATGCCATGCAGGAGCAAGGCAATACCGTGATAAACCTTTTTTCATTTTAACATTTTAATGGAATGCTCCAGATTACACTATTTGTAAAAATTTCCAAATAAGAAATGGCTTGTAGTAAATTGAAAAATATGAATAGAACTGAAGTAATTTGTTTCTTATTTTCTGCTAATATTCTAAACTAAATACATCAGTATAACTGTGTATATGTTTTTACTGTCTGAGAATACTCTTAAATGTTAGTATAAAAATGTCATAAGTTCACTGACTATAAGTACTGTTAAGATAATCTGAACCCTATGTTAAACTAAGAGGCAAAGATTCCACAGAAAACATTGCTATTTCTTACTAGATAATGTGCAATTAAATAATGACAATCTAAATTTAGAACCTATGCTCTGACACTAATATTAGAATTTTAATACATACTTTGTTTCATAAACTGGCACCAATTAAATGTCAACATATGTTATGATTTGCAAAGGAATTTAAGGATTGTGATTTCTAAAGATTTATTTATTATTTTTTGTGGTAAAATATATCACCATCCTATTAACAGCTAATACCAACATAACATTCTTTGAATTCGACTTTATTTTTAATAGTAATAGCTACAAAAAGTTTTACGAAGGCTATTTGATCCAATAAACTTATAATGAAGTTTAGTCTGTCAATGAAACATTTATATAAATGTAAAGATTTTAAGAATCAAATTATTTATTTCAGTGCCAAAAATTTCCTGTAATTTTGTAAACACATGTTTATTTCATGCTTCTTATTTTAAATAATTAAGATGTATTTGTGCCTTTGAATTATCGTAACACTCTGCTTCACTAAAAGTAATGCTACTGCCATTAACATGTATTGCTCATGCTAGCACTCCAGCGATGCTGTCTTGTTTATATTCAGCAAGCGAGCTCAGTTCAAACCACTTTAACTTGAATATAAAATCCAAATGTAATAAATTATACTGTATAATTTATTTTCATTTATAGCAAAGAAACTCTTCATATATTCCTGATATATTTTTAATTTGTTCTGTATTGTTTTCTAGACAATAAATACATTGTAGATACTGTTCAAACTGAGTGTTTAGACAATTGTAAGAAAAAGACAGCAAATGGTTTTTTTAAAATAAGGTAAATTCAGTGGTATCACTTTATTTGTCCAGTTCAGATACTTTGGAAAGTAAGAACATATTCAAATAGATTTGGGATAATAAATCATCCTCGTGATGATAAGTCAATCAGAGATGAAAATATCTACAACTGCAATGGTAGAAAAAATATTCTTTACTTCATAATTTTAAAATATTGACATATAATATAATTATTTATGAAATTATTCTTGTTCTTTTTCATGGAAAATAAAGTAAATGCTCTATTTGAATTCCTCTTGGAGTTCTTTTTCATAGTCACATTCAGAGTGCTTTTCAACAAACTAGGAGAAGGTGAAAATATTTTTTAAATGACATTGTTAGCATTACTTATCTCTAGAGAGAAAAAATGTAGACCTTCTTATTAAGCATTTGGAGCATTCTTCCATAGCCTTGCAAATTGAAAGTGCATATTGGTATATGGACATATGTTAAAATTAAAATGTTTAAAGACAGAGAAATGAGACACTCCAATTACAAAATGAAAAATTTTCAGAAAGTATTCTACACAAAGGTTTAAGGATGTTCCAAGATGAAATAATTTGGGGTGCAAATGGAAAAATTATAAAAGAATCTACACATAATAGTTGCTGAATAGATACACTTTTCTTCCAGATTCTACCCCTCCTTTTTTGAAAGTTGCATTTACCCTTGTAGATGCAGCTATTTAGTGAAATTATACAAGAATGCTTATAGATTACTGCCCCCCCATATTAAAGTCAGAGACTCTTATATTATGTATAATAGTAAATATTTATTTAATAATATGTTTAATACTCTTAGAAAAGCAGTTCATTTTTCAATATACGATTTTACCAATAATTTAAATCTGTTAGTTGGTATCACATCTTATCTTTTTTTACAATTTTCAGATTTTTTGCCACAAATTTATAATTATAAAGATTAAAAATATAAATTCAGATACAATAGCTTTACTTTCCTCTTCTGATATGAAAAAATGTATCTTTAGGCATCTAGTTTTATTCTTCTATGGAAAAGAATAAACAAAGAGCAATGAGTGATTAGCAAATCATTACCAACCAGACAGGAAAGTACAGGAACAAAGAAATCAAAGGAAATGGAAGGGCAGAAATGGCAAAGAGCTTCTACACTTTAAATAGGTAAGAATGACATGACTGTGTGAAATGCTGTACTAGGAAGTAAAAACACTGCTTATATGAAAATTGAGGCCAATAATACTTACACAGAAAAGATAGCCTAGTTAAAACTAGAAAAAAAAGCTCACAGAGATAGAACTTATGATAAATTTACAAATAAGATTTTTCTATTCTAGAAAAAATATGCATATTATACAATAAATGTTACTGTCGAGAACAAATGTAACTGTTCCAACTCTCAAGGAAATGTTCATGATTTAAACTTTGCCTCTGATCCCTGTTAGAAGTAGGTAAACTTCTTAGAAATAAAGGTTAACAAAAATCACTTTTTTGGTATATGAGTTCTATTCTGTGTTTAGTATGCATTAAAACATACTGTCTTTTATTTTCTCTGACTTATATATTTTATTCAAGTTCTATATTCTTAAATTAGTTACCATGAATTTTTTTTTATATTTTCACTATAGCATGTCCCTATGAAATGCTGTATATATATGTTTAAAATGTAAAAATTATACTGCAAATGTTGAAGTTTTGTATTTATGAAAGACATTGAAAGTATGGCTTACAGTATATCAAAATTGTCCTCTTCACCATTTGTATATTAATAGTAAAAATACTTTTACTTTAATAAAGTGTTGAATTTTATGTTTATTTTTATAATATCTCTAAAACCAACAATCTTACGACCTGAAAAATAGTTATAACTTTAAAAAATTTCTAGACATATCTCTAGATATTTAAAAGAAGAAACTGCTATCTATCACGTTTCATCAACCTAATTCACACTTGTTTTGGCCTCTTCTTTGTGTCTAGTGAAAAGAATAGAGTGAATAAATGGTTAATTAAAGGAGTGACACCCAACATGCTGACCCTGCCCTTAGACCACAAGCACTAACATCACCAAAGAAGTTTCTAAAAATTTTAATTTTTGGACCCTCTTAGAGACCTACCAAATCAGAAGTTTCTGGAAGGGCTCCTCACAGTTCAGTTTTAATGTGATTTTTTTGTGATTCTGATGCACAGTAAAATTCAAGATCTAATTTAGAGACCATTTTTCTTCTTATACAAAATATTTGTGAATTTATAGATGTCAGGCATCCTGATAAATACAGGAGAGTATGTTTAATACATGTATCTTAACTTCAACCAACTGATCTGCAAAATCATTGACTTAAAAAATAAAACTTTGAGAACAAAATAAACTTTGGAATAGAACACTCAAAACTTACTCAATTTTGGATCAAGAGCACTGCCTCAAACTTAAAAAAAAATACAAAAAACAAAAACAAACAAGCAAAAATAAAACCAAACAAGCAAAAAGAAAAACCAGCAATGGTTTAAAAAACAAAAGCAGTCAAAAAGAGTTTTTGAACATATTTTATAATAAACAAAAGCCATATATTAAATTCTACTTCATGGTGGAAATTTATTTCATTTATCTTCTTACAGACATAAATTTTTCTTTTATTGTTTGGTACCAGGGATTGAACTCACAACCTTGCTCTTGCCAGGCAGGCACTTTGCCTGCTGAGCTAAGCCCCAGGCCCCATAGACATAAATTTTTAAGGAGAGATGTTAATTAATATCCATATGCTTTTATAAATCATGTCATATTTCTAAAAATGAGTATAAAATGACATAATCTTTAAAAATTAATACTAAATATCTGCTTTTCAAAGTTGTGATTTCAGTGTATTCTTTAAAAATTCTACAAAGAACTTTAACATGTTAAGGAAAACTAAAATTAAGTATATTTTGAAGGATGAACAGAAGGATATTTGTATCTTGTGTTTATTCTTTCAGTATTCTTTACTTATAAAAAATTATGATTGAAAAATATAACATAAATCAAAATCAAGACTAATATTTTTTGAGAATTCATTCAAGGTGACTTTTTCTGCTTTTTAATAAAAAAATTGCCTAACAAATTCTCTGTACTTGTAATACAATTAATGCATATATGCTGCACATTGTCTCCTAAAATTCATGTCATAAATGGTTTCAACATTATACACGTGGATTTTAAAAAGAAATTTTCAATATGCAAGTAAGTATATTATCAAAATATAATTAATACTTGTTTTATGAAAATCTTTTTACATATGAATTTATTTTTGACATAACCATTCTCAATAAAAGCCATAAGTTTTTGTGCTTTAACTTTTTGAATAATTTAAATCATCTTACTAAAATAGCACTTTTGTGTATTTATTGTTTGTCTGGTAAGGGAGATAAAATTATTCTAGAATTTCTAGAATTCTAGAAAATTATTCTAGCATTACTTTATATTCATCAAAATTCAATATATTCTGATATAGATGTCTATAAAAGGCAGATATTTCTACTATTTAGGTGACTTCATATTTGAAAAAGATTAACTTAATGAGTTACTGTTTTCCAGTGCCTCCCTTTACTTTCAAATTCCACATTTTGCATTCTCCTCATTTTTCTTTTACTGTCATTCAAGATGAAGGCCAGAAATGGACTGGAAAATACTGCTTTATAAAAGAAAAGATAATCAGCATATTCAATCCACAAATATTTGAACTCTATCACAACTACAGTGCATGTAATAAGAAATTATCTTTGGGATGTCATTTTTAAATACAGGTTATACAATTTTTCAATTTTTCTTTCACTTAAAGAATTGTTTAAAGGTATCTTATTTACTTCTAAGCAAGAACTCAAAACTGAAACCAAAGAAAGAGATGAACATGAATGAATTGAAGGTTGCCCTGTTTTTACTATGTGAAAATCCTTTACCAATTCTAAGTGGAAAGGGTCTCAGAAAAGCATAAACGAAATTTTTACCAATTCAGGAACCATATACTTATATTTTATTCACCAGAGTACAAGGTGTCAGATTTTTGCAATGAGGATACAAAGCAGCTAGAATTGGGATCCTTGAAGGAATACTGGAAAGTGGATAAGAACCCAGAAATAGAATTACAGTAAAGTAGCTCATTTTCTAATTTCATCACCTATTACTAGATCTAGACTTGACAAACTGATGTAAAAATTTACCCTATGGTTTTCTCATCGATAAAATAAGGGTGCTAAAATTAGTAATATTCATTTTCAACAGATTAAGGAACTATTGAGATTGCATTTATGAAATAATTCATTGTCTTTCACAAAAAATAACTATATTAACCATGATTATGTCTATATATGCCATATTTAAACACTAATATCTGCACTAGAAAGTTGTCTATTTCTGATGAATAACAAATCAAAATGAAATGTAGTAGATTAAAATTTTAACATTTTATGATTTTTCATGTTGATTTGACTAAATTTGGCAATTATTTTGCACCATGTGCTGAGATTTTACTCTTTATTTGGCTACTGCCTTCTAAAGGGGAGCCTTCCACACAGAAAACTCAATGTGCAAATCTTACAAAATCTGTTTTCATTACACTTGCCTTATACAATTGATTACATTGAGATACAGGCTTATAAGGCATAGTGTACATCTAATGTTAGTGTAGTGGCAATCAGTTCTCTATTTCCTAATTTTTGGCATTATTTTCCACCTGGAAAATATACTCATTTCATTCTCAAAATGTCCAAAGTCTCATTTTAAGTATAAAATTTAATTAAGGAATTCAGGTTCTGATAAGTCACCTTGTTTGTGGTTTGATTTATTTTACAAAAGTGTAATTGCTAAATCCATGGTTTTCACTGACTCTCACAGTGACCCTTTGAGATGTGCTAATTTTTCTTTTAAAAGAAATTGATATGTGATTGTAGCTAAACATTTTTCTGCCTGCTTCTTGGCCAGAAGTTTTTAATGCCAAGAAATGTATTTTTATGTAAGCATAATTCCATTAAATTGTATCTGATACAAATCCTTTGAAAGCAATGTAATATTTTATATGCATCAAATTAAGACAGAAGTGATTTTCTGGATTCTCTTCAAGATATTTCCCATTCTTTGTTTAGTTATAAGCGGGGTGCTATTGAATAAAGTCCTTACAATTATTTAAATCTCATTTGTCTACTAAGAAGATCTACAAGATACTTTCTTTTATTTACACCTGGTCTAAATGAATGACATATCTGATCTGATGTTTCATGCCAAGACTAGATATAACTATTGGTGACTGCTGCAAGCATTTTGACTTTCTCTACCTTCAATACAAAAAACATTGTTAAATATTAATATTTACTAATTAGTTTCCATGACAGAAAATCATGGCTTGCTAACTTAAATGAATGTGAAATGAGCACTTATTTCCTCATATTAGGGCCATCAATATATGATTGGATAAATTATTTCACACCTACTCTTTTCCTCAGCATGAAGAAGAGAACCCAGTAATCCCTGACACTTTGGCTTCCTGCACTTTTACAGGATGTAATCTCTGAGTATTCTGTGTCCAGGAGTAGCCTCTGATGAGTTGGTTCTCTGTTGAGGATGATAAGAACCTAGGAACTCTACCCTAAATCTGTTGGAAGGTTTATTTTGTTGTTTATTGTTAAATTTTCTTGAAATGTGTCATTATAGAGCCAAAAACAGCACAATGCTTGAACTCAAGTAGCCTTATATTGGATGATATGCAGCTGTTTTTGTACCTTCTTCACAATAAGTGACATAGGTGGTAGAATTTGACCTGCTTTCATTCCAATCTTACAGGAAAGTTGAAAGAACTAACCAATAACCAACCCTCACTTCTCTCTGGATTTTTTAAACAGTATATATATATATATATATATATATATATATATACTGTTTAAATATACTGTTTATATATATATATATATAATATATTATATATATAATTATGCACAGATTTCAAATGTACATTTACTTAATTCATTATGCACAGACTTAAGGTGTACAATTGCATAAATTTTGACAATTGAATGCAACTTTGGATTCCCCACAATGATCAATGGAGTAGAATTATTAATTAATCCCAGAAGCATCTTTATGTCCCTTAGTGCTCCTTCCCTCCCCCTGCCATGCCAATCACGCAGTCACTGATCTGCTTTCTGAAATTAAAATTTAGGCAAAATGTTCTACAATTTTATCTAAATCAAATGATGAAGTATGAATTAAGACCTGGAAAACATCTGAGTGACTATTATTGATCTTAGAAAGTCTATGTAACAAATCATTGTAAAACTAAGCAATTACGCTTTATCTCATAATTTTGTACATTTATTTGGTTCAATTTTATGTTTACTTCTGCCTTGTTGGTTTAGTAAGATCAGTCGCTATGTTAATATATTGTAAAAGATTCTCTAGAGGAAACAAAATAAAGAGTGGAAAGGTTATATATGATATATATTATATAGAGAGAGAAAGAGAGGTTTTATATATATATATATATATATATATATATATATATATATATATATATATATGGAGGATACATACATAATACATATATTTATGTGGGTAAATGTCATATTTACCCACATATATTTTACTCACAAATTCACCTCCTTTAAATTTTATATTTCTTATTGGCTGGTGAAATTATGAAGTCTTTGAAGTCTCATAAATCTGAAGACTCAGGGGAGACAGTGGTACAAATCAGATTCAGGAAACACATCACACTAGTAAATAACATAAACACAGGCTCACTGTTAAAGTTTTGTTTTGTTTTGTTTTGTTTTGTTTGTTTTTGCTGTAGTATCAATTCCTTTGTCAGGAATCTGTGAAACACGGTGACGTTAAAGAAGCCCTCATACAATTCCTGGGATAGTAGCTTTGCCAGAAGCATAATGTGATAGGAAAGTAGATCCATACCCATTCTAAGAACTTGCTCCAGCAAGAGCCTGCTCTTTCTCTGATGGAAAGATCTAACATGATCAACATAGTACAAGGTAGCTTTCCAGGGATGGAGTCAGGTCAGAACTCCGTGCTGAACTCTGAATACGGCAATTTAATTGGTTTGGGTGAATGAAAGTCCGTGTTGCTTAGCCCATGTGCTGTGTCTTTTTGTGCTACCCTGGTTCTTTTTACTGTAAGCCCATTGGTTGATGGCAGTAGTAGCTGGGGGTTAAAGGTTAACTGAAATCCAGAGAATTATTCATACTGATCACTTGGTTATTAAAAATCCTCCTCTGTTTTTGTTAATTATTAACATAGAAAAGTATCTGTATATTTTTCTCATTTAAAAATGTATATTTACATAGCTAAAGCCTAGTTTTATTTTTTAACAGTATTTCAACAAGATTTCGTTCAAATTCCTGTCTAATGTATTTTGGCTGCCACCATGAATCAGTATATAGGTTCAGGTTTGGCTGATACCCTTCCAATCAAAGGGAACGATCGGATGCTTCTGAAAATTCTGCCCTTCAGGGATGTCACCGAGGGGGACCACAGTGCTACAGGTGTGCCTGTACATAGTGTCAAACCATCTGTAAAGCAGGTCTGTCAACTGATTGTAGGGAATTCCCTAAGTAGCCACATATGCAAAAAAGGAAAGCAAAGGCAGGGAAGCAGAAGCAGAAACATGGGCACTTGAGCCAATTATTTATGAAATTTACTTTTTGCCTAAATAAGCACGATGATTTGTGCTCCTGCTGCAACTAGGCATTGTACTTCCTTTAGCTTGTGGACAGGCATAGTACAGTTTATCTTTCAATGTTATGTGGCATATCTTAGTATGCCTCATAGCCCTGGATCCTAATAAAAGCCACTTGGCTCCTGAATTTTAGTAAGGTTTATTTCTCACAGCCTAACATGTAATGCCTTGCCAGTTAGTCTGTGTTGGTTGGTATTTCAAGTTCATTAGTTCAATCAATGTAGTATCATATATGTAAAACAGCAAGACATCTTATGGAAAGACAATCAGAATCCCTCGAAACTAAATTACGGCATAACTTCTTGAGCATTTACATATCCCTGTGGAAATTCACACTGCTGCTTGTGCCAGCTGAAACCAAGCTGTGCTGTTGGGCCTTATGGTCAGCGATAGAGAAAAAGCATTTGCCAGACTGACAGCTACATATAAATATCAGTGGCAGGTAATTTGATTAAGCTATGGAATATTTTGTTTATTAGCCAAAACTGAAGTCTTCAACTGCTTCAGTTATACTCTCCTGTAATTCTCCAAAGTCCAGATGTCTTCCAAAGTGCATACGTCCAGTGACAATGTAGGAATCGCTAACCTTATATCCTTCACATTCTTGACGGTGGCACTAATCTCTTCATCCCTCTATAAGTGTGGGGTATTTTTGATTTATCATTTTACCAAACAGAGCTGGTTTTAAAGGCTTCCATGTCATTCTGAGCAATAGTACTTCTTGCTATTGAGACTGATCAATTGAGATTTCAGTTTGATTTCTAATTCTGTAAGTCAAACATTTCTCAGTTTAATTTTCAGCAATGTTGGATTTGTGTATGTAGAAAAGAGATTTTCCTAATGGTACACAAAGAATCCTTTGATTATTTACATGGAGCTTGAATTGCAGATTTCAATGTCTAACTACATATATTTTGTCTCCCACTTTGTCCAGCGTCATTAAAATAGCTAAACAAGTTGTTCTATTTACTGGTTTTAGAAGTGTACTCTACCTTGTAGAGTCTCTTATTCCTTATTTCATGTATATGGTTGATTAGAAGTATCCAATAACAGGTATTGTTTATATCTCTACAAATAATTTACTATTGGGAAAAAGAATTATTATTAGAATTATTATTCTTTTTCCAATAGTAAATTATTATTTTTTTCCAATAGTAAATTATTATTATTATTAAGTCTTATCATGTATAGATGCCAATTTTGGAGACACAGAAGCAATTCAGAAATATCATTTTTGAAAATCATATGGCAGTAGGACCACTCTTACTACCAGAGTCAGCATTAGTACTATACAAAGGAAAATAAATATTTAATAGATAAACACATGAGAGATAAATAGATGATAGATAATACATAAGATCTTTACTTATGATATTCATATATATTTTAGATTCTCTAATAGGCATATTTTTAAAATATATATAACACTAAAAATACATATTATACATTAAAATAGCAGAAGTTAAATACATATTGTCTAAGAAAATAAGGAAAAATTTATGAAACATGTTTTATACTTACTATGCTGTTAGTTAATATATAGAGAAAAGTTCACTAGCCCCAAATAATATCACTTCAGATAATCAATTATGTCGCTTTACATCAAAGTATTATGGAATTTTCAAGTCTTCATTTTTCAGCCAAAAGTTTTTTTTTAAAATGTGAAATGTAATTTATTTCCTTTAATATAAAAATCCAGTAATTTATAAAAAGAGAAATTAATACTTGTTTGAAAACTTCATTCTATATCTTCTTATTGAAAACAAGTTTTATGAAGATCATTAATTAAAGCCCATATCTATAAAAACTTGTTTCTTGGTGATTCCAAATTACTCACATTACTAATTATTCAAACTTTTAAATTTCTTATATCCTATAAATAAAGAATGTTCAATTTTTAAATTGTATGTTTATAGATACACTGTTTTCAGTGAACACACTTTCTATAACTTGAATAGTTTTAAATTTACTAAGACTATTTTCATTATTCAGAATGCCATTTATCTTAGAATAGTATTCTATGTAAACCTGAAAAAAATTTTCTTTTGCAGTTAGTTTTGGGTTTCTACAAATTATATCTATATGTTACTAGTACTACTTAAAAATGTTCCATATCTTTATTGATTTTCTGTCTCACATTCTATCAGTTATTTAAAGAGTGATGTAAAACTGGATTTGCAGCTGTAAATATGTCTCTCCTTTCAGTTTTTCCAGTTGTTACACCTTTCATTTGAAGAACTGTATCAGTTTTTTTGGAATTACTATATGCCTTGGATGAATTATTATTAAATTTATCATTAAATAATTCTTATTATTAAAAAAGTACTATCAATTCCTGTTAATCTGTTTTACTAATAACCAGTTTTTGGTATAAAAAAAGACATTATGCTATTTAGTGCATTATCAGCACTATATAAATTGTTCTCAAAATTATTTGACTAAAAAAAAACAAATAAAAGATCACAAGAAAAAACATAGAAAAATTCAAACCAACATACAGTGCAAGAAAGATTATCAATTTCTGCTCAGAGAAAAATGAGGTGAGGCAGGGGAGATTTCAAGGCACCCCACAAAACTTTTGGAGACATTATCTTGTCTTTTTTCTCCATTTCTAGGTATGTATCTCTGATGAAATGGTCACATTTGTACAAAAAATTGAGCATATTATTTATCATTTGTACTTAAATGCAGATATTAAAATGCAATACATATTCTTGGAATTTTTATAAAAATATTACAAAATATTGTTCAATCACAATTTCACATGCAAAGCATAGACAATCCTTTTGGTGGTATTAAAAATATCTAATGTCCTTTAGTTTATATATGGAATAATAATAACAGCACCAGGATAACTGATGAAATATACAATAAAATATTTGCATAGGTGAATATGTAAGTTCTCTTGTTTTGATAATTCACTTCAAAGGGGAGGTTATTAACCATAATGAGTCAAGTAATCAATTAAAATTTTTCTTCTATGTTCTACAGATGATTTCCATGTGTCACTGGCAAATCAAATACAAATTCTAAAACCATTTAAAATCAAATGTACAAATTACACCTCAATAATGTTGGTGGTGTGTACTGAAAATGATTAAGAGGAAATTCAGATAGAAAAAGCTATTCATGGCATTGAAGTAAAGAGATCCAAATTTTTAAAGAATGAAATAAACAATGATGCAAGTTCAAGATTTATTCTAATTTAGACCAGGGGTATTGCTGGGAAACTGATTTATATGGCTACCTTATCATAAATTAAATAGTCTTCTCTTTGCAATATATATTTAAATTGGCAAAATTAGATTTCTTTCCAAATGACTTGGCATTTAGGTATTTTTATGGGGAAATTTTGATGGTAGTTGGCTAGAAAACAAAGCATTAAATATGAGTTAAAGGTTAAAAGTTATTTGAAAAATTGTGGTTTTTAAAAGTTTGAATCACAGACCATAATTTCAAGTGAAGAGAAAAAAAGAACAGTTTTTTAGACAGTTTTAAGAATGAAGAAAAGAAACAAAAAGAAAGAAAGGAAGGAAAAAATAAAAGAGGAAAAGAAAGAGGGAGAGAAATAGAAGAAAAGAATTTAAATGAAGAAATACTCAAAGCAGTACTCAATAGATTCTTATGAAATGATCAATTATTATTGAACAGAACTAAAAATAATAGCACAGGGAAAAATTGAAGAAAGTAAAACAATCATTGTTTAAATCTGTTATATCTATTACCCTTTAAAGATTTTACTATAAGGTTTATTTTAATGCTACAATTTGGACCCTTACTTTTTAAAGTTAATATACTGATAGATGATAGTTAAGAATCATTTTTGAAATGATAATGACAACATAACTTAAATCTATAAAATTTAAAAATATCTATTTTTAAAATAATGATTGAATTCCTTATTATTCATTTTGGGTTTTTTCTAATATATTTACATCCGTACTATCCTCTAAATTTAAGGTTCTATAAATTACTACAACAAGTATAATTTATTCAACCAAAGGTTACTAAAGGTTCTAAGTGAAGACTTGAACAATAATTATCAAACTGGGCTGCACATTAGAAAAATTTTAAAGTAATGATATATAATTTTGCCTGAATCTCATTTCCAGAAATTCTGATTTGCTTGGTATAAAATCTTGATGTTAATGTACAGTAGGTTTGGATGTAATTGACTGAATTTTGTGTATGTTAGAGAAGTAAACTACAAAGGATTGAAAACCTTAACTGAGTCTGACTTTGATGTGTATCTTTAAAAAAGAAATGTAGGAGTAATAAAACCCAAAATGTGTAATTGCTGAAAAAGAGAGGAAAAGAAAGTGCTCTAAAGGATATAACTGCACATATGTTTAGGTGTATAAGATGGATGACCATGTTACTGTTTTTGTTAGGTCCTGGAGCATAACTGTCAACAGTCTCACTGTTTGAATGTCTACTTTGTATGTTTTAATTTTGTAACTTGAACAACTGTTTACAAGATGATAGTATGTAATTTATCAAGTAGTGATTTCTTAGGTTTTTTTTGTTTTTTTTCTTTTTTTCTTGAAATTCTGCATTGTTGCTACCCTTTTTTCTGTTTTGCTTTTTTCTCTTTAAATAAAAATAAATAAATAAAAATAAAAAAGATATGTAGCAATGAATTTTACCAGCTTCCAAAATGTGTTCTTGGTGTTTGAAAAAAATCATGTTAAAATAAGTGGTGCATGCCACAAAAATTACTTAGAGTGTCAGGCAAGAAAAACATTTTAATCAGATTGTTTTGAAATGAATTTCAAAAATTTCTCAATTTACCTTATGTTTTTTGTAGTTTGGGTATGTATTTTTTATAGTTTTCTAATGATTGTCCTAGATATTACAATGTACCTAGATAATATATAACAACCTACTAATAACATTTTTCTACATGATTTAAAGTACTGAAACTTCTTTTCCATAAGGTTTATTTTATTTCCAGCTTTTGAAATGTTAATTATGATGTCTTAGGTCTGAATTTTTTTCAGGTAATATTGTCAGTTGTTTGCTCATCTTCCTGGATGAGCATGTTTGGATATTTTGTGGGTTTGTATACTTTATCAATTTTGTAAAGTTTTCAGTCATTCTTTCTTCCAGTTCTGTTATGCTATACTCACTTTGCTCCCATTTTTCACTCTGATGTATATAGCAGAGAACTTTTACTATTTTCCTGCAGGTCTCTTATTGTTTTGAACTTTTTTAGATACCTTCATTTTTTTTTTTAAATCTTCTAGTCTACTCTTTATTGTTTATCATGTACATTGTAGCATTAGCTTCAAGCTATATGGTTTTTTTTTAACAATTTATTTTACTTTTCAGTTTTAATCTTTTTTATAACTAATTTTCTTTTGCTAAGGTTGCTTTTTGTAAAATTTGTTTTAAGAGACTCTGTATTTGCTCCTAAGGTATGCTTAGACAGCTGACTTAACTTGCTTTTTAGATAATTCTGAAGTTTGATTCACTTCAGCGTTCATATCAATTTAGTATGTTATCTTATACAAGTGATGGACCTGGATATGAGGGCAGGTGAGTGATGTTCAGATGAAATTGGATACTTTGCTATACTTTATGTTATATCAGTACTGAGTCTTCATTATTTATAATTCAAAATCTCACCCTTAAAGTATATGAGTTGTTCTCAGTCAGTCAGGATTCTCCTACACTTCACAGTAAATAGCCAGTGGTAGCTGTCTCTAGAGGATCTTGTCTATTCCTAGACAAACAAGATGAAAAATAAAAGGAGTTTTTTCTGCATCAGTGGCTTGACATCTCATACATGACAGGGAAGGACACACTTTCTGTACATATTGAAGGGAAAAAAGCTGATGTCTCTATCCTCCAGAAAAAGCATTTTTTATTCAAGACATTTGATATGTAAATAACCTAGAATCTTCTCCAAAGACTGGGACCTTATTTTTTTCTTGAACAGTAAATATGTCCAAAGGCAACTAGACTCTTGTTGGTTCCATGATGGCTTAATCCAAGACCCTAAAAAGACTGTGGTCATTTGGATTCTTTGGAGAAAATATTCTACTGTTTCTTTGAATCAGAGCAATCAACTCAATAAATACTTACAAAACACAAAAGGAGTCCTATGGAAGTATGGTTTCTCTAGGAATTCTGAGAAATTCAAGTTTTTCCTCTTTTTTTCCTATTGTCCATTTTTATTTCTCACTTTATATATTAAGCTTTTTATATAAGAGAAATCATGCACTATTTAAGCTTCTATGTCGCTTAATACTGTGGTCTCAAAGTACATCCATTTTCTTTCATTTTTAAATTTTATTTAAAAAGAAAACAAAGCAAAACAGAAAAAAGGGTAGAAATCATACAGAATTTCAAAAAGGCAAACACTGAGAAGTCACTAGTTGATAAATTACATACTGTCATCTTAGAAATAGTTGTTCAAATTACAAAATTAAAGCATGCAAAGTGGACATTCAAATAGTGAGACTGAAAAAAGTTCTGCTCAACTATCCAACAAAAACTTAGTAATGTGGTTACCAATCCTACACACTTAAACATAGATGCAGTTATATCTTTTAGGACACATTCTTTTCCTCTCTTTTTTACAATAGCAATTACACATTTTGGGTTTTATTGCTCCTATAGTTCTTATTACTTTTTACATTAGAAACACTATGTGATATTTATAAATATGATTCTTATTTATTTCACTTATGAGGACAGTCTCAAGTTGCCTCCATTTTCCTATGAAGGCCTCAAGATCATCTTTTTAATAGCTGAGTAATATTTCATTGCATAAAAATACCACATATTTTTCATCCACTCTGAGGTTGATGGGCATTTTGGTTATTTCCAAGATTTAGCTATTTCAAATGTGCTGCTATGAACATGGGTGCACAAATATCACTGTGACATGACCATTTCAGTTGGTCTGGGAAAATACCCAGGAGGAGAATAGCTGGATTGAATAAAACTTCCAATCCTAGTCTTCTGATAAATCTCCATTGTGATTTCATAGTGGTTGCACCAATTTACACTCCCATCAACGGTGGAGCAGTTTTCCTTTTTCCCAGCAGCCTCACCAACATTTGTTATCAGTAGATTTCTTGATGGCAGCTATTCTTTCTGGAGTGAGATGAAATCTCAATGCTGTTTTAATTTGCATTTCTTGAATCACCAGTGATGGTGAACATTTCTTCATGTATTTATTTGTCATTTTTATATCTTCATCTGATATTGTGTGTTCATTTCCGATGCCCGTTTTTGGAGAAGGTCTTTAATTTGGGGGGCTTGATGTTTTTCAATTCTTTATATGTTCTGGATATAAGTCCTTTGTCTGAAGGGTGTCTGGCGATAATTCTTTCCCATTCTGTGGGTTTTCTTTTCACTCTGTTGGTCATTTCTTTTGAAGTGCAAAAACTTTTCAATAATATGAGATCCCAGTTGTTTAATCTTTGAAGTGTTTCCTGTGCAGTTTGCATTTTCTTCAGGAATTCTCTGCCTACCCTTATGTCTCCAAGACTTCTACCTACTTGGTCTTCCAGTAGATTTAGTGTTTCTGTTTTAATATTTAGATCTTTGATCCATTTAGATATTAGTTTTCTGTGTAGTGACAGGCATGGGTCTAGTTTCAGTATTCGGTATGTGGAAGGCCAATTTTTTCAACATATTTATTAAAGAGACTACCCTTCTTCCAGTGAACATGTTTAGCACCTTTATCAAATATCATTTGGTTGAATGTCTTTGTATTTGTGTTTGTATCTTCTAATCTGTTCCATTGATCCTCAGGTCTATTTCTTTGCAAATACCATGCTGATTTTATCACTATGGCTTTGTAGTATATTTTCAAGTCAGAAATTGAGATGCCTCCTGCCTTACCTTTGTTGCCCAGAATTGCCTTTGCTATTCTAGGTTTCTTCTGTTTCTAAACACTGTTTCTAGAAAGTTTTCTCTGAATCTGTGAGGTATGTTAATAATATTTTGATTGGGATTGCACTAAATCTATATAACAGTTTTGGGAGTATTTTCACAATGTTGGTTCTTCCTAGCCAAGAGCAAGGAACATCCTTCCATTTTATAATAGCCTCTTCAATCTCCTTTTTTAGCATAGCATAATTCTCAGCATATAGGTCTTTAAATTCTTAATTAGATTGATTCCTCAGTATTTCATTTTTTTAGATGCTATTGTGAAAGGCGATATTTCCATGTCTCTCTTGGTGAGTTTTTTTTGTTTGTGTACAGGAATGCTATTGATTTTTGAGCATTGACTTTGTAGCCAGCTACACTGCTGAATTTGTTTATTACCTCTAGCAGTCTTTTAATGGAGTTTTTTAGGTCTTCTATATAGAATATGATGCCATCTGTAAATATTGATAGTTTAAGTTCTTCCTTTCCTATCTTTATTCCTTTTATTTCTGTCTCTTTGTCTGATTGCCCTGGCTAGTATTTCCAAAACTATATTGAGTAGGAGTAATGATAGAGGACATCCTTGTCTTGTTACTGATTTTAGAGTGAAAACTTTCAGTTTTGTCCATTTAGTATAATGTTGGCTGTTGGTTTGTCATAGATGGCCTTTATGAGATTGAGGTAGACACCACATATTCCAAGTTTCTGCTTCTTTAGTTTCAATTGCATTGATTTCTGCTCCAATTTTTACAATTTCCTCTTGTCTATGAGCTTTGGGTTTAACTAGCTCTTCTTTTTTCTAGAAGCTTGAGAATAAGCATTACTTTGTTTATTTGTTCTCATTCTGTTTTCTTGATAAGAAAATTTATTGCTATATATTTCCCTCTTAAGACTGCCTTGATTGCATCCCACAGATTACAGTATATTGTTATTGCATTTTCATTGAATTGTAGGTATTGCTTTATTTCTTCTTTAATTTCATCTGTAGCCCACTGGTTGTTCAGAAGTTTGTTATTTAATTTTCTTGTATTTATGCAGGTTTTGCAATTTCTTTTGCCATTAATTGCTTATTTCAATGTGCTGTGGTCAGATATTATGCATGCAATAATTTCAATACCTTTGAATTTACTTAAGAATGTTTTATAGGATAATATATGATCTATTTTCGAGAATATCCATGTGCAGCCGAGAAGAATGTATATTCTGATGTGGTTGGGTGGAACACTCTGTAAACATCTAAGTCCAATTGCTCAGAGGTATGATTCAGTTCTATTATTTCCTCACTGACTTTTTGTCTAGTTGATCTATCTCTTTGTGACACTAGGGTATTAAGGTCTCCTATTATAATTGTGTTCTTATGTATTTGGTTTTTCATGTCCATTAGTATTTGTCTTATATAGTTGGGTGCTCCTGTATTTGGTAGTTAGCTCTTAGTTAGTTATAATAGTTCTTCCTCTTGAATTTTTCCACTAACAAGTATATATTGACCTTCTGTATATCTTTTAAGCATTTTAGGTTTTAAGTTCATATTGTCTGCAAATAGAATAGTTACCCCTGCTTTTTTCTGGGATCCTGTTACTTGGAATACTGTTTTCCATCCTTTGACTTCTAATCTATGAGTTTCCTTTTGGGTCAGATGTGTTTCATGTATACAGCATATTGTGGGATCATGTTTCTTGATCCATTATGTCAACCTATTTCTTTTGATAGGCAAATTGAGGCTATTTACATTTATGGATATCATTGCTATGTACTGACTTGACTTTGCCATGTTATGTTCCAGTTGTTTGCTTCCTGTTTTTCCCTCTTGTTTATTGCTTGTCCCATCTGGTAGTTTCTTTCGACTGTTGTATTTTCCATTGTTGGTATTTTGGTCATTTTTATCTCTCTATCTAGTATGTCTTTCAATACTCTTTCTAAGGTTGGTATGGTGGATGTGAATTTCTTCTTTGTCATGGAAGTATCTTGTTTCTCCATTAAATTTGAATGAAAGTTTTGCTGGGTACATCAGTCTGGGTTGAAAGTTGTTTTCTTTCAGGGCTTGAAATACCTCTCTCCAAGGTCATCTTGACTTGAGGGTTTGTGCTGAAAAGTCTGCTGTGATTCTAATGGGCTTTCCTCAATAGGTGACTTGTGTCTTTTCTCTAACAGCTTTTAGTATTCTGTTTTTATGCTGCATGTCATAGATCTTAATAATTATATGTCTGGGTGTACATTTATGTTGGTTGTGATTGTTTGGTGTTCCATTTGCATAACTTATATGCATATCAGATTTTTCCCCATGTTTGGGAAATTTTCTGCTGTTACTTCTGTGAATATTTTAGTTAATGTCATTTGAATTGACTCCTACATCTTCACTGATGCCTATTAATCTTATATTGTTTCTCTTGGCATCATCTTGAAGCTGCTGGATTGTCATTTCATGCTGCTTTGTTGTTTTTATAAGTTCTACCCTTTCAAGATCATTAACTGTGATCCTGACCTCAAGGTCCAACATTCTATCATCAGCTTCTTTTAAATGGTTTTGCCAGCTTTCAATAGAATTTTTTGTTTCTTGGATATCTCTTTGAGTTGTTTCATGAATTCTGCTTGTTTTCTATATTGTTCGTTCAAGGTTTCAATCAGTTTCCCATGCTCCTGTATTTTTTTTCTATTTCTTCTCTAGCTGCTCTGAGCAAGTCCTTTAATAAGGTTGTTATTTCTGTTTTACATGAGTGATTACTTTTAATTTGATTTCCTCTATAGCCTCATGGCATTGTTTCTTTTTTTTTTATTTCACTTGCTATCTTTTCAGAGATTTCTAGTGTGTTACTTTTGAAGTCCTTTATTTCAGTTTTTCCTGTACTTGCTCCTGGTGGAAGAGATGTTTGAGATTGCATTTTTTTTTCATTTTGCCATTTTCTCCTTTTGGTTTAATAATATGGCCCTTCAATCCCACTATTGTAAACTGTTGGTAGTGTATATCTTAGGGTCCTACTGTAAGGTTGATGTTTGTCCAGTTTCTGGGTCCCCCAATGAAGAGGTGGGCAAGTCACCTGAATTCCCCCTGCAGGGCCTGTTGGGTGAGTCCTATGCTCTTCCTAGACTGACAAGCATAGGAGTATGGATGGAAATCAATCCCTAGTTCCTGCTGCTATTATGTCTTCAGGTTGTTCAGAGTCACAAGGTCTCCCTGTTTATAGTGTTTGTCTTAGCTGGGATCCTACTGTGTCTCTAGTTGTCCCACAGGCCCCCTTAATTTTCTCCAGGTTGGGGGAGGCCTTATTGACACACTCCTCAACCTACCTGATATTCTCTGTGTGTAGGAAGGACTCACCCACCCACTAGTCAATCTCGCCAATGGCCT
>PVJX010016471.1:29799-40352 GCA_004027295.1 Dolichotis patagonum | reverse complement strand
TTAATTAAAAGGAGTAGGCATTGCTATGGTTTGGTTATGGTTTGAATGTTCCACAAGGAGTCATGTGTTGAAATGTAACCCCCACTGTAAGATAGTAACAGGGTAGAAACTAAATTTGACTGTGGTGTTTAGAGGTAGGGTCTTTGTGAAATCATTAGAACTAGACACATTTATTGGAATGTGGCCCCATGATTGAATCTTGGTGGCTTTGTGAGAAGAGGGGTTGAGACCAGACAAACACACATACACTCTTTGTCTTTTCCTATATGATACTGTGCACTATCTTGGGACTCTGCCAGCAAGACCATCTTCAAATATGGCTTCTTGACATTCTATCAGAACCATGAATCAGAATAAACTTTTTTCTCCAAAATTATGCTGCTTAAAGTATTTTGTTATATTAACAACAGGCTAATACAAGCATCCATCAGCAGTGATACCTGGAGAAGGGGAAGATTGTTAGGAAGGGTAATTTTGAACCTAAGATTTTCAAAATTTTGCCTTCACTTATTTTAAAAATCGACAACATATCATTTGGTGCAAAATTCAAAAAGGTATTATAATAAAAAGTCTTCTTCTCAAAGGTATATAGGTACACAGTCCCCTTTCCCAAAGGCAGTTAGTATTTTCAGTGTTTTGATTATCTTTTCAGAGGTGTTTTATGAATACTTAAGTGGATACTTATAAATATTTTCTAAGATCTTTTCACTTGTGAGGGTAGAAGCAGAAAAACCTATGCATAGTTTATAAATGTTATTGTTACAACTTATCATAACTATGTGACTTAAAAGCACAGAAATGTATTCTCTTGCAATTCTGGATGCTAGAAATTGAAAATCATGGTATCCACAGAGCCATGTTCTTTCTGAAGGCTGTAGGAAAGAACTCTCTCTGCAACTTCCTGGTTTCTGATGATTTCTGCTCCTCCTTGGTCTTCTTTGTCTTACAGACACATCGCCTCAATACTTGACTCTATTGTCAGTTGGCATTCTTTTTGGTGTCTCTTGTCCAAATTTTCTGCTTCGTATAAAGATATCAGACAGACTTCTACCCACTTCAATGCATAATGTTATAATTTCAAAACGTTAAGCAAGCTGCATAGAGAAATACAATTCAGTTCACCTTTGGGATATGGAATGCAGTTAAAGGTTCCTTTGTTTTGGAGAAAACAGTCGTCCAAATAGGTTTTTGCCCTTTCATAAACCTAAAGCACAGACCTGTGACAGTAAATGGAGATTTCTTAACCCCCAATGACTTCAAGGTACCAAGCTGCTATGGATGAAAATGAGAAAAGTTATCCATGTAGTGAAAAGTGTTCAAATCAATGGATTTTCCCTCAATGTATTTGACTGCTACACATAGTAAGAAATACATCATGATCTCAAACACCAAGTGTGAATACACGTAAATGAATAGATGTAAGTGAAACAAAGACTTGCTTCATGAGATGATAAGTACATTTATTATTTGAAATGAATTCTGATATTTTCTATTCCACTATTTTTCATTATTTTTTCTTAAGACCACTACTGGGTTCTGCCTGAGAAATGAATCTATGACATGATTCTTTCACAAGAAGAGGTTTAAAGATTTTATTGTCTGAGCTAGGAACATCTGGGAAGCCCGCCGGAGGCCTGAGCTGCCTGGGAATGCCACTGCTGGGCCTAACCTTCCCCCAGGAACATTGGGTAAGCCTGCCACAGACCTGAGCTGCCTCGGACTGCCGTCACTGGGCCTGCCCCTTGGGGAACCCACCCGTCTCATGGACCTAGTACTGCAGTTGATCTTTGGATCCAACCTTCTCCGAGAACCTTGGACTACAGTGGACTACTGTGCTGGCTGGATGAGAGACTCAGGAGACCAAACAGAATACCTCAGCAGGCTCCAGTCAGTGTGGTGAGTTTGCCCCTAAAATAGAGCTCTGCAGTGGGTAAATAGGAGCAGAAGTGAAACTCCAACTGTAGACCCTACAACTGTAGACCTTGGCGAACCTGGCAAGAGAGTGAGTAATCCCCTCCCCCACACAGAGAACATCAGACAGGTTTATGAGTACACCAATAACGCCTCCCCCAACTTAGAGAAAATTAAAAGAGTTTATGAGACACACCCCTAGTGACACAGTATGGCTCAGCTGACATTCTTTAGCCAGGGAGATCTGATGATCTGCAAGAACCTAAAGATATAACAACAGCAGGAACTAAGAGTTGTCCTACATCAATACTTCTAGGCTAGTTAGCCTAGAAAGAATATAGGACTCACCTAACATGCCCTGTAGGAGGAATTCAGGAGACTGGGTCTCCTCTTCATTGTGGAACCCAGCAATTTGACAGACATCAACCACAGAGTAGGACCCTAAAACTCACACTATGGACTGTTGTGACTGTTGGGATAGAAAGACCAGATATTTACCCAAAAGGTGAAAATGACAAAACAAAAAGGCCAAATGCAATCTCAAACATCTAGTCCATCAGGACCAAGTACAACAATGAAATAGAGGACTTTAAAAGTCATATGCCAGAAATCTCTGAAAAGATACCAAGCAAATGAAGTAAAGAAACAAATCCATGAGGCTGTAGAGGAACTCAAATTAGAAATAATGTCTTATGTAAAGACAGAAATAACAACCTTAGTAAATGAGTTGCTCAACATAACTATAAAAGAAATAGATAAAAAAATACAGGAGCATGGGAAATTGATTGAAACTTTGAATGAACAATGCAGAAAACAAGCAGAATCCATGAAACAAATTCAAAGAGGTATCCAAGAAACAAAAAATTGTATTGAAAGCCTGCGAAAACATTTAAATGAAGCTGAGGATAGGATTTCGGACATTGAGGACAGGATCACAGATAGCAATCATGAAAAGATAGAACTTATAAAAACAACAAAGCAGCATGAAATGACAATCCAGCAGCTTCAAGATGATGCCAGGAGAAACAATGTTAGATTATTAGCTATCAGTGAGGAGGCAGGAGACAACACAAAGGAAATAATTAAGTTGTTCACAGAAATAATGGCAGAAAATGTCCCAAACATGGGGGAAAAATTGGATATACAAATAAGTGAGGCATATAGAATGCCAAACAGTCATAACCAACATAAACCTATACCCAGACATATAATAATTAGGATCTCAGACATACAGCATAAAAACAGAATACTAAAAGCTGTTAGAGAAAAGACACAACTCACCTATCAAAGAAAGCCTATTAGAATCATGACAGACTTCTCAGGGCAAACCTTCAGGTTAAGACGAGCTTGGAGTGAAGTATTTCAAGACCTAAAAGAAAACAACTTTCAACCCAGACTGATGTACCAGCAAAACTGTCTTTCAAATTTAATGGAGAAACAAGATACTTCCATGACAAAGAACAACTGAAGAAATTCATGTCCACCAAATTAACCCTAGAAAGAGTACTGAAAGACATCCTAGGTAGAGATAAAAATCACCACAATCTCCCGAACAACAACAGAAAGAAACCAACAGGCTGGACAAGAAAGTAAACAAGGAAGAAAGCAGGAAACCAACAATAGGAATACAACATGACAAAGTCAAGCCAGTACATGTCAGTGATATCCATAAAAGTAAATGGGCTTAATTCACCTATCACAAGAAACAGGTTGACAGAATGGATCAAGAAATAGGATCCCACAATATGCAGTATAGAAGAAACACATCTGACTCAAAAGAAACTCATAGATTAAAAGTCAAAGGATGGAAAACAGTATTCCATGCAACAGGTACCCAGAAAAAAACAGGGGTAGCTATTCTGTTTGCAGACAATGTGAACTTCAAACCTAAAAGAATTAGAAGAGATAAAGAAGGCCACTACATACTTATTAGTGGAAAACTACAAGAGGAAGAACTAACAATTATAAATATATATGCACCAAAAACAGGAGCACTCAACTATATAAGACAAATACTAATGGACATGAAAAACCAAATACACAACAACACAATTATTACAGGTGACCTTAACAGCCCACTGTCACAAAAATTCCAAGACCCTCTCCAAAAATGGGCATCCAAAAATGAGCCCCAAAATTGAAAGAACCTCTCCAAAAATGGACATCTTCATTTCATTTGAGAAACTCAAATTAAAACTGCATTGAAATTTCATGTCACCCCAGAAAGAATGGCTGCCATCAAGAAAATAGCTGATAAATGTTGGCAAGGCTGCAGGGAAAAAGCAACACTTCTCCACTGTTGGTGGGAGTGTAGACTGGTGCAATCACTATGGAAGTCACTAAGAAGATTTCTCAGAAGAATAGAACTGGAAGTTATATTCAATCCATCTATTCCCCTCCTGGGTATTTTCCCAGAAAAACTGAAAAGGTCATATCACAATGATATATGTGCACTCATGTTCATAGTAGCAAAATTTGTGATAGATAAATCTTGAAAACAACCAAAATGCCCATCAACTGCAGAGTGGATGAAAAAAATGTGGTATTTTTATACAATGGAATACTACTCAGCTATAAAAAGGATGATGTTGAGGCCTTTATTGATAAATGGAGGCAACTTGAGAATATCTGCATTAGTGAAATAAACAAACTCACATTAATAAATATCACATTGTCTATCTAGTGTAAAAAATAATAATAATGGACAGAATAATGGTATCCAAAAAGTATAATAGATACAAAAGTATAATAGATATAATACATATTGTAAAAGTGAAAGGAAAGGAAAGTGCTCTAAAGGATATAACGGTATGTATAGTGTGTAAAATAGATGACCATATTACTGAGCTTTTGTTAGATCATTGAACAGAAGAGTTTGTACTGTAGGTGTTTGAATGTCTAGCCACTTTTTATGCTTTGGCTTTGTAACTTTAACAACTATTGTTAAGTTAACAATATGTAATGTATCAACTAGCAATTTTATAATGTTAATTTTTTTTAACTCTGTGTTCTACTTTTCTTCTTGTTTTTTCTATTTTGTGTTTTTTAAATTTTCTTTTCTTTCTCTCTTAAGATAAAAGTAAAAATAAAAAAGATTTCATTTTCTGCATGCTATTGCATGTTCTCATGGAAGTGATTGTGGATAGTAGGAATGAAATGGAGAACTAATCTTCACCTCCCCAAGAGTTAGTGAACGGCTGTGAAAGGGAATTGAACCTAGATAATTAACTTGGTTCAATATAGGTTAGACTGCTGATGCTATGCATACATGTACCCATTTTTATGTAAGTCAGAGTTGGAAAATTGTACTCATATTGGGTTGTCTTTCAATGTACTTCTTGAAGTTCCAAGGTAATGGTGACAGTCAATCATCTTGGACAATGCTTTGGGCAAAGCAATATAAGGGAATGGGGAAGGATACAAAGGAAATGGGTTCTGGGAGTGGATGTGACCAGCAGCAAGGTCAGCAGTGGCCCCATAAGAATGGGGCCATAAGAATGGACAGAATAATGGTATCCAAAAAGTATAATAGATATAAAAGTATAATAGATACAAAAGTATAATTGATATAATAGATATTGTAAATATATTCCCCTCCATAGGTGGAGGGGAATTATAGCCTGGAACTGGAGGGGATTGAGTCAGCAGGAAAGAAGCAAGAAAAAATTGTAGAAGGAGTATGTGTTTCTTTTTATTTGTGAAGTGGAGTCAAAACCAAGCCTAGGCTTCACTGACAAATGAGATGAGAGTTGAATCATTGTGATTTGGGGACCAGGAGTAAATTTACCTTATCTGGTCTGCATAGACTATTAGCCTATTAGTTTCCAATGGCTGCTATAACAAGTTATTACAAATTTAATGGCTAAAGGAACACAAATTTATTATCTTAGCATTCTGGAGTTCAGAGTCTGAAATGAGTTTTTAGGGCTGGTTCATTCTGAGTGCTCTAGGGGAGGACCCATTTCCATGACTTTTTCCCTTTTGAGAGCCTGCCTATATGCCTTGCCTCATGATTCCTTTCCTCTAGCTTCAAAGCTAACAGTGTTGTGTTTTCCCGTCTCTCTCTGTTCCTCCACTTCTGTCTTGTGTCTCTTTTACAAGGACCTTTGTAAAATGTATTGAGCACACCTAGATAATTCAGGATACTCTCAATACTCTTAATGTAATAACATCTACAAAATTCCTTTTGCTATGTAAACTTCCATATTTACAGGTTCCTAGTATTGGGTCATGGAATGTTTCTGGGGTGGGGAGCATTATTTAGCCTATCCCAGTGGAGGAGACTTGGACACAAGAGTTATACTTGCTTTTCAACATGTTGCTTCATGTTCAAGACCTAGAATCAACTTGCTGAGTTAATAATTGCATTCATCAGCTTTCTGCCACTGTGACAAATACATGAGATAAACAACTTAAAGGAGGAAAGATTTATTTTGGTTCACAGTTTTAGAGGCTCTGTCACTTAGGCAGAAACATCATGGTGGAGTGGAGTGGACTCCTCTTCACAAATGAAAATGAAAGCGTACTCCTTTTACAAACAGTGGCTAGGTAGAAACATCACAGTGGGTTGGAGTGTCAGAGGGAAGCTGCCCTCTTCCCTCTGGAAAGAGAAAAGAGAGGGAGAAAGAGAGGGAGAGGGAGAAGGGGAGAAGGGGAGAAGGGGAGAAGGGGAGAAGGGGAGAAGGGAAGGGGAAGGGGTGGGTGGGTGGATATGAAGGGGACGCATAAGAAATACCCCTTCCAGGTCATGCCCTCAGTGAACTTTCCTCTAACCAGGCCCTGCCTCTTAACAGTACATTCAGATATGAATTCATTAATGGATGAATCTGCTGATGAATATAGTATCCCCAAGATCCAATGCCTTCCAAAAGCCCCAACTTTAAATACATGAGACTTTTGAGGGACATTTTAGATCTAAACCATAACAATGACTTAATGTCTAAAGACTTGCCTTGCAGTGATGTCTGCACCTACTCTTCACTCTTGACATATATTGTTTCTGTGGGAATTGGAGCATGACCAAGGTAGGACCTGCTCCCATTACGGAGGCTAGGGATTTGTGCACATCCGTGGACGTTTACTCCTGGAATGATGTGACAAGGGAAGAATCATGAATGTTGTTTTTACTAGGTCTATCTAACACTGACTTTTTTATTAGATCATTTGGGACTCACCAAAGCCATGAAAGATATGATGAAATGACTCTCTGTGATCACTAAAAGTGTTTATGTATATTCAGCTGGTAATTTACAGCTACTAATGAAGTAAAGGGACTCCTTCAACCCCACCTCAATCTTACTTTCCATCTCTCTTGTTTTATTTCTCATATGTGACACCTCTTTACAATCCTTTCAATGTTAAAATCCAGTTTGGGGCTCCAGACATAGTCTGTAGTCCATGCAAATGAATTGTGGAACTATTACTTAGCAGTTGGCTAAGATAAGGTGGCATATGTTTTCTTTTTCTGTTAAATAAAATTCCTGTATGGACAGCAACTAATGATTAATGTCAGCCAAAAGAATAATTCATGTCAGCGAGTGCTGTCTTTTGATATCAGTGGGTTTTCTTTTGTATTCCTCAAATTACTGTCAAAGGTCATTGCGAGTGCATGTAACTAGGCCTTATTTTGCTCAGGAAAGTGTATCTGGCTGAAAAGTATCCAGCTTTCTGTCTGCCAATTGCTGTTCTGATATAAAATAAATAATTTTATTTCTCAGCAAAGGCTGTGTGATGTCTCCTGCCCCTCACACCTTGAGTTCATGTTTTTGAGTCCTCTCTCTTATTAATCTCCCTAGTGTCTCTCTCTCCCCCTCTCTCTCTCCCTCTTTCTCTCTCTCTCTCTCTCTCTCTCTCTCTCTCTCTCTCTCTCTTTCTTCTCTCTCAATCAATCTTTTTATCCTGTGCAAATTTTGCATCTACTATATCATTTATATTCTCTATCCTAATACTTTGTACCTGAAGAGGAGTCTCATTATTACATGGGAGTCTCACTATTACATTATTACATTATTACATTATTACATGGTTTGAGAACAGGTAAAGTCGGCAAGGTAGACTGCTCTCCTTTTAAGATATATACAGAATCTCTAAAAAATCATCTGAAGGTTTGAGCTTCTTTCCACCTAATTTCTAAAATCTACTAGCTATTTTTTCAGAATAATATTGGCTTGAAACATATGCTGTTTGTGACATTATTCCTAATACAATACAGAAAAATATATTGAGTAAATGTCAAAATCATGCACACTGCCAAGTTGCTCTTCATGATGCAAGATGTGGAACCATAATCTTGATAAACTTGGAAAACCAAGTGGCTGCTTCAAAGATATTTCTTCAGTCTTCAATGTTTCTTGCTCACTGACTGTAACAATTTTGCACAGGATAAGAATATCTTTTTTTAATATGCTCCCTTCAATCTCCAAGAATATAAATGAGTTGATGATCAGGGCTACGAAGCACACAGGAGTCCATGTAACTCTAATAGGTTTCTGAGATTTGAGCTATTTATTTTGCCACCGTGATGTTTCCCAATGCTAGGAAGAAATTTAGTAAGATTGGAAATTCTATGATATTCTTCACTGGGGCATTGCTGTTGTGAGGTCTGAATAGAAATCTAATCTGCAGCCAACTTGCCTTAAGTAACAACAATTTTCAAAAGAAAGAAAGGAAGAAAGAAAAAGATACTTCAACAGGAAGCAATAATGTGCTGCTAGGGGAAATAAGTAAAATTACTGCAGAAATTGACTAAGCTATGAGATAGGCATTTTAAAAAGCATTAGACAAAAGATTTTACAGGTACACTTGAATCGACTGAACTTTTGTTTAGGACAGTAGTAGGTGTTAGACAAATAGAAAATCATTCCTTCATTGAGAGACATCTACTTAAGGGAAATACTGATTCTCAGTTCACAATATTTTCTTTTAAAAAGAGATAATAATAAGGGCACCAAATAGTTTTCAAAAAGTGTAAAGCATCTTATAAAAATTTTAAATCGTACAAAATTAACGAGACCAGTATAAGTGCCCATGTATCCATCACTAGCATCAACAATAATTGTCAATCTTTCAACTTCTTTAAAAAGTAAGAACTATAATATCTTATCCATGTTCCATTCTATTTCTAGCATAGTCATTTCTCTTTTTTTAATTTTATTTTAAAGGGGGTAATATTAAACACAACAAAACAGAACAGAACTGGACATAAGAAAGCATAAATTTCAAAGCTAGACAACCAGAGATCTTCACTAGCTGTCATATTGTCTCTTGTTTTCTTCCAAATGGTTGTCCATATCTTTGCATATGGGGAGCTCATACTAAATAACATAGCCGATCTTTTCACAAGATGTGTAGTTCACTGGCTCCCACTTGTTAAGCAGGGGGGAGGGGGAAGGAGGGACATAGGATGGGGGACAGGACGACATAGCATAGTTATTTCTATCCTCAGATATTACAATTTTAGTACATTTTCTCATGTCTCCCTTTATATATATACTTTTTAAAAGAGAAAAAAACAGAAAAATTAAGAAGTAAACAAACAATTAAAAAACAATAATAAAAGCAAAATGTCTCACCTCTACCCAAGAGGTAAGATTAAGATTCTTTCAGCTTGTGATCTGCCACTTTCCCTTCTATTCGCTTTAAAATGTCTTCTCTATCTCAGAAATGCATTCTGTTCTTCTCATCCCCTCCCACTATTTCCTCTTGTTGTAGAAAAATAAGTTTTTTTTCCTTATGAAGATAAACCTCTACTGCCTATTTGGTCACATCTGTCTTTTCCAGGACTTGTCCTATTTACTTTCCCTCCTTCATTTTTTCTTCCCTAGAGGTCATTACTCTTAATCATCTCAGGCATTAACACACAAGGTAGATCTCTTTGTCTGGGCCAGCACTCATCTGTGGAGCATGACCTTTGGGAAGAGGAGATCTTTACTACTGGGTCACAGAAAACAATTACAGTAAAGAAACCTCACAAGCAGATGCCTGAGAGACTTTGTGAGTGGTATGAGGTTTTTATTGTACACACTCTACAATAGAATAAAGACTGTATTCTTTTAAAGTGCCACAAACCTTTCAAAACCAATGCCTTTTAGAATTCTGAACTTTTTCATCAACGCTTTATAAGAAGTAGATCCTCCTAATTGGGTCAAGAACACTAAAGAGGCATACTTACTAAGTTGCATTAAAATGAGGACACAGCATTAGTGAACTCAAAACCTGACCCATAAATCAATATTTAACCATTTCACACAGCTGATGTTAGATCTATGGCTCAGATCTCTGATTCCCAACACAATGCTGTTACATCCCCAGAGCCTATGACATGGCCTAGTACACAGTAAGTATCCAGAAAATGGTTATTGAATGGATAAATAAATTCATGATAGATACTTGGTTTGGATATAGGCTAGTCAAACGTGACAGGGAAATTGGACTCCATTGAACTGGCTACCTTTGACTGGTCTCCAAATCTGCCCTGCCCACCATTCTTAGCTTTGTCCTTCTATTCACAGCTCTTTGTCTTCAAAAGGAAGTGTAGGCTTGTGTAGTACCTATTTGTTTAATAGCTTTAAACTTGTGGCTGAGGCAAATCAAAGATCATTGCATTGGTTCTCTAGCTATAAACTTAGCGAGACTCAGTAACC